>CM055271.1:23854038-23880217 GCA_029237695.1 Conchocele bisecta | reverse complement strand
TATTATGTGTCGACATCACATACGGATATGAAATTAAAAGAGTCTGAAGTTGTGTAACATATTGGTATACATAATAGTATGCAATAAATAAATACCAATTTGAGTATAAACATGTTATATTTCATAAACAATATACAATGTAGCTGACCTTATAAAACGAATACCCAGTTTCTGGGATATTGATATGCAATGCCGCTGTTTCAGCAGTCTCAGAATGGTTCATACGAGCTCAATTATGATATGTGATAACTGAAGTTCTATACAATGTTTATAAACCAATTTTGCGATAAACCATTTTAATCAAAGTTCGTAAATTATTCTTATAACTTTGTTATTAATGGATACCACATAGCCATTTAACACTTCAATGGTCCCACATTTCATACACATTCGTTGATCTACAGCTTACTAAAAGCATAAAAAGAAACATATACATATTAATTTGAAAATTGAAGATCGTTGTAAAATGGTACCGCAATTTTCATGTATTCAGGCCTATAATCATGTTATACACAAATCCATATTGGATCGTATACCGAACAGCTTCCGCGATTTCATCACTGGAATGTCATATAAAGTTGTTCGATCCTATTTTGAGACAAATATGATTTACATAAATTCAAGATTGCCGCCATTTGTATGATATATGTAGTAATGCAATGAAATTAGCATACACATTGTATTAGTAGCGGCAGAATAAAATAATACTTGTATGTTTTAAAGGTCACATTACAAACTATCACTTATTTTCTTCACGCGCTAAAAACAACAACGGCGACCCTAATAACCGATTTCCGGTTCGTTTGTATTTTTCGTGATATTGAGATTTCTCATATCGAACCTTATCTGACACCTATACAGAGCCATGCAATGAATTGGTCATCGCTCATCTCTCCTGTTACTGCGACCTACTGGCGCGAGGTGGCGCTGTAAAAATAACCGCTATGACGTAGCAGTAGAACAGCTTACCTGATTGGTGTATGAAGGTTTCTTATATAATATCGTTTGGATTTACGGACATCATGTATTTGTTGCATAATTTCTTCGTTTTTGTCGTTTAATATATACGTTAATCGTTATTTTTTCCTTCGCATAGTTATACTTGGATTATTTATACGTTGGTTGCAATCATCTGCGACGACTATCTGTGCGGAAGTCGGTTGTAATTCACGGTCAAACAAGAATCAGAAAAAAATGTGAAATTAAATGTTATATTTCTATTTTATTTTTTACAAAATGCTAATCTCCGACATTTCGTAAATTGATTCTGCAATGCTTTGCAGAATGTTACTTCAGCATACTTGTGCTTTGACAATTTCGAGTTGAAATAATCAGTGACACGCGTCTGTAGTTATGTTCAAATGGATGCCGCCAGAGGTCATTAATAGCAAACAACTTATCCGATGATTTGACCACAGGCAATAGTTAAGTGGATCTTGGGACAGGGTGTATTCTGAATTCAATGAAGCCACACCTATTCTATGCTGATTGGTTAAATCCATTTTGTTTATCTGTCCTAGTCAGTGACAGACGTGTGAAACTACGTTCAAACGGATGTCAACAATAATGCGGAAGGTGTATATTGAATCCGCGAGGCCACACCTATGCCACACCACAGATTGGTCGAGTCCAATTTGACAGACATGGTAGAATAGATACACTGTGCACATCAGGGTGCTTTCTACAGTTCCGAAAATCCAATCTTGATGTGTTTGTTTTTAGCTTACCTGAGCGAAGCTCATGTGAGCTATTGTTACTGCAATGTGTCCGTCGACCGTCGTCGTCCGTCGCCGTCCGTCGTCCGTGAACTCCTCGGTAACCATTGGGTCTATAGTCACTAAACTTCATGGTCATGGTCCTTAGGTAGGGGGATTACAAAATTGTTAAAATGACGTCATTGTGTAATCCAAGATGGCCGCCGTCTAAAAATAGCACAAATTCTTAAACAATCTTCTTCTCAAGAACCGCCAACCGTATTTCGACAAAACTTGGTAGGAATGATCGATGTACATTGCTCTTTCAAAGTTGTTAAAATGGTGACCCCGGGGTCAAAAATGGGCGTGGCCCGTGGGGTCAAATTAGGGTCAAATTTTATTTTTGACTGAATATGGTCATCTCGTATATCACATTGAATGTATCAATGAGGCGATCACTCTGGTGCATTTTTTGTCGAAATCGGATTGTTATGTCATCCAAGATGGCCGCCGAAAGGTCAAAAGGTCGTTCTTTTATTAGAGATTTCAAAATTCTTCTTCACATGAACCGCTTGGCCCATGGTAGCCAAACTTAAAAGTTATGGTCCATGGGTGAAGCCTTTTCAGATTTGTTAAAATGGAGGTCATCGCTAATCCAAGATGGCCGCCGTCTAAAAATAGCATAAATTCTTAAAAAAATCTTCTTCTCATGAACCGCTAGCCGGATTCCGACGAAACTTGGTAGGAATGATTGATGTACATTGCTCGTTCAAAGTTGTTAAAATGGTGACCCCGGGGTTAAAAATGGGCGTGGCCCGTGGGGTCAAATTGGGGTCAAATTTTATTTTTGACCGAATATGGTCATGTTATATATTAAATCGAAGGTATCAATGAGGCGATCACTTTGGTACATTTTTTGTCGAAATCGGATTGTTATGTCATCCAAGATGGCCGCCGAAAGGTCAAAAGGTCCTTCTTTTATTATAGATTTCAAAATTCTTCTTCACATGAACCACTTGGCCCATGGTAGCCAAACTTCACAGTTATAGTCCATGGGTGAAGCCTTTTCAGATTTGTTAAAATGGAGGTCATCGCTAATCCAAGATGGCCGCCATCTAAAAATGGCATCAATTCCTAATAAATCTTCTTCTCATGAACCGCTAGCCGGATTTTGACGAAACTTGGTTAGAATGATCGATGTACAATGCTCTTTCAAAGTTGTTAAAATGGTGACCCCGGGGTCAAAAATGGGCGTGGCATGTGGGGTCAAATTGGGGTCAAATTTTATTTTTGACCGAATATGGTCATGTCTATATCAAATTGAAGGTGTGAAAGAGGCGGTCACTCTGGTACATTTTTTTGTCGAAATTGGATGGTCATGTCATCCATGATGGCCGCCGAAAGGTCAAAAGGTCATTCTTTTATTACAGATTTCAAAATTCTTCTTCACACGAAACTGCTTGGCCCATGGTGGCCAAACTTCACAGTTATGGTCCGTGGGTGAAGCCTTTTCAGATTTGTTAAAACGGAGGTCGTCGCTAATCCAAGATGGCCGCTGTCTAAAAATAGCACAAATTCTTAAAAAATCTTCTCATGAACCACCAGCCGGATTTCGACGAATCTTGGTAGGAATGATCGATGTACAATGCTCTTTCAAAGTTGTTAAAATGGTGTGACCCGTGGTGTCAAATTGGGGTCAAATTTTATTTTTGACCAAATATGGTCATGTCATATATCAAATTGAATGTATCAGAGAGGCGATCACTCTGGTACATTTTCTGTTGAAATTGGATGGTCATGTCATCCAAGATGGCCGCCAAAAGGTCAAAAGGTCGTTCTTTTATTAGAGATTTCAAAATTCTTCTTCACAGAACCGCTTGGCCCATGGTGGCCAAACTTTACAGTTATGGTCTGTGGGTGAAGCCTTTTCAGATTTGTTAAAACGGAGGTCGTCGCTAATCCAAGATGGCCGCCGTCTAAAAATAGCACAAATTCTTAAAAAATCTTCTTCTCATGAACCGCCAGCCGGATTTCGACGAATCTTTGTAGGAATGATCGATGTACAATGCTCTTTCAAAGTTGTTAAAATGGTGTGACCCGTGGTGTCAAATGTCATATATCAAATTGAAGGTATCAGAGAGGCGATCACTCTGGTACATTTTCTGTTGAAATTGGATGGTCATGTCATCCAAGATGGCCGCCAAAAGGTCAAAAGATCGTTCTTTTATTAGAGATTTCAAAATTCTTCTTCACACAAACCGCTTGGCCCATGGTGGCCAAACTTCACAGTTATGGTCCATGGGTGAAGCCTTTTCAGTTGTTAAAACGGAGGTCATCGCTAATCCAAGATGGCCGCCGTCTGAAAATAGCACAATTTTTTTTAAACACATGAACTCAAGTGGGTGGCAGGTGGGAGCATGTGATGGGTAATTTAACGATCGGGGTTCATCCTTACCGGAATTCCGACTGGAGACCTGGTTTGGCCCTCACATACGTCTTTGGCATTTTGTATGTGACAGTTGAATCTGGTTATACCCCTTATAAGAGTAATCCTACCGGTATTACTTTTAAATAGGGGACGGGGCCAAGTGACTTTGGTGCGGTATGGACCTGGCACCAGGTCAGGTTATTCTAATTTCAGGGCTGAATATGTTGTATCACGATGTAAATATTCCGTTCTGATTTTGGGATTTTCCCCCCAATGCAGCAGGTTAAAACGGGATCGAACCTGTTTGCCCGGCCTTACATGACCTTAGCTGTTGATAGGCCGTTAAACACCAATAAACAAACAAAGAAACAAACACATGAAGTCAATGTCACATTCTCCTCTCGTGTTCATGGTGAGCGAGTTAGGGCCATCATGGCCCTCTTGTTTACAGTACAGTACAATCCCATATATTTATATCAGCGGTCTAATAAACTGGAGTTCTAAGTAGTCTGTTGAACTATTACGTGTAATAATCGTATTATGCATACATTTCGGAAGTTCTACGGATACGTCATATACCCACGTGACCGCAAAGGGAAATAACTGTGGTAAGCAAAATAAGGGGAAGTTAGTCATGCAGTGACGGCTGGAAAAATTGGTTGTCCGGAATATGAAATCCGTAAAAGAACGGCACATTCTGGTCGGATTACTGTAAAATTTGTTTTATTTGATATATAAATGATGAATACATAAGCGTATCGCGAAAATAGAAACTTGTTATATCTCGTTTGAGTATATGACTAGAAAATCTAATACATAGTATATGTTCTATGTAATTTGGGGATTGTACAGGTTTTTGTGTGATTATTAAATGTGTAAAGTCATCTAGAGGTGTACCGCTTTGAGCTGGCGCGTTATTATTGTAAATATTATTGTAAACACGTGCTATTTTTAAATAGTTTACGTCATATGTTGTAGACATGGTATTTGTATACCAGCGCAAACGCATTAACATTCGCTTTTACTACTTTGCGCCAGAGGTAATGCACACATCCCGAAACAGTTGTGCATTTACTTTTACACAACATTATAAAACACTTCAGGTGGGTGGCAGGTGGGAGCACGCGATGGTTAATTTAACGATCGGGGTTCATCCTTACCGGAATCCCGACTGGAGACCTGGTTTCGCCCTCACATACGTCTTTGGCATTTTGTATGTGACAGCTGAATCTGGTTATACCCCTTATGTGAGTATTACGATTATTCGTAATCCTATTTTAGGGGAACCTAATCATTGTGAAATGCATTCTGCACATTCGTGTGTTATTGTGAAAGTCCACCTCGACTCACTACAAATGCAAATATGTTACGGAGAACACCATGTCGAAAAATAAACCTCTCACTTCAGATAATAAACAAATAAATAAATAAACGAGGATGCATGTGGTTCATAATTACCATGTCAATTGTTGTTACATGTAATAAAGATCGATGCATTAAAAAGAAAAAGAAAACACAAAAACAATATTTAAAAAAATATATATATACATTTGTATATATAATGGCCAAAGTGTGGATCGAACGCATGCAGTGCAAAATTAAAATCAAGTGCCACCGTTGGCCGCCAGTTTACCCACTGCTCCAGTATGAGAAACTGTTTTGTCACTCACAATATGTCGATCATGACTATAGCGACGCGCCATAATAAACAGGGAAATACCTACAGGAATTCCATGTTTATTTATACACCAATGTTTATATAAACAAAGCATGTAAACAACGCCATGTCAGGCTGGTATACTTATACCGACGTCCATTAGTATGATGTATTGCCATTCATGTATGATTGTCTTAAGATTAGAATATATTGTATCGTGTGTTATTTACTTGAATATTATATAATTATGGCTTCATGCATTTAATATTTTATCCTTACCTTGAATTATGCTTACCTTATGTTGAGTACTGACCTTCGGAAAACATGCAAGGCAAGCAGGGGGATTATCATTTGGGTTTTGATCTGTAGTATTACAAACAATGTCAAGATACTCGCAACGCTCACCGAACACGGCTATTTCTAGCTGGTTGCCTGAATATGTCTTTGTGGGGCCGTGTACTGCTAATCATGGAGCCCATCTTAGTGCGTCATTCAAAACACTGCCTACCTGCACTTATATTGTACATTTGTACATTGTCATTATTGTCCAGGCCAGGTAGTGGTTTTCGGTCTGTACGATATATTGTCTTCTATTTGCCATGCAGATGTAAGCTTAAATGTATTTAAGTTAATCCGTCTATGTTTATGCTTTAGTGCAGATAAGTTATTCATAATTACAACATAATCTGGAATGGATATGCCATTCGCTCATGTAACATGCTCATTCACATATTAGCTACATGTATTTGTATACACAGGCGAGTGTTTGATTAAGTATTACCTGTATATGTGTTTATTGATAGACTTCTATGCCGTATACAGTGATAAAAATACAAACAGATGCCACACAGATACAAACCCTGCCCCTTCATTGCAACTACGCAAACAACATCCTGTATAGCAGACTTTTGCACGGACATGAAATCCACGGTCAGCAGAGCATTTTTCAGAAATGTTAGTAATAATATAACAATGTGTAGTGGCATATTAAAAGTACATGCCCACTCAATAGGCACTCAATAGGCACTCAATAGACATCATCTGAGACATTTTCTGACAAAAGAAACATTCATTCACTATTACCCCACATATATACAGTAAAAACCCAACAAGTATTCATTTGTAGGAACGTCCGTCCTTCCGTCCAGGCTAACATTGGGTATTTAGGGGCTAGGGGGAGGAGCCTAAGACAATAGAATTACTCCCTTAGCCCCTAAACCTATTGTAGTTTAGGGGCTATTCCTTTGATCTTTTAAAGAACAAATAGCCCATAAACCCAAAATGTTAGTCCGTCTGTCCATCTGTCCGTCCGTCCGTCCATACACCCATGACACTTGGTATGTAGCTTCCTTATGATGAGTAGAAGCGCAAAGTTTATTTTGATTTTGCCCCTGGGTCATGGATTATTTCCCCCTTTTTTACTTAGAATTTGGTAATTTTGTCTTAAAGTCGTAAAACTTTAAACCGTACTAGATACACACCTGAAACTTGGTATGTAGCTTCCTTATGATGAGTAGATATGCAAAGTTTATGTTGATTTTTGATTCGACTCCCGGGTCATGGATTATCTCCTCTTTTGTACTTTTGCCTCGTTTATTATCAAAGCGGTATGTGGGGCATGCGTGTTCTATGGACATGATGGAAGTGCCATAGTTTGAAGTGCAATGATCATACTTTATAATCTGTCGAAAATATTATTTTTTCAAGTGACATTTAATTGGTATATATAATTGTATCCCCCGGACTCCGTCGGGGGATACTATGGATTTGACAGCGCGGCGCGTCCGCGTCCGCCGCAGACACTTCTTGTCCGGAGCATAACTCGAACACCCTTTGGAATATTTTCATGAAACTTCACACATGCATAGACCACGACCCGAAGGTGTGTTGCGCACAAGAATGACAACTCTTGCATAGCTAATTTTTGAGTTATCTCCCATTTTTGTTTCTCGCACTGATTTCGTGTCCGGAGCATAACTCCACCACCCTTTGGAATATTTTCATGAAACTTCACACATGCATAGACCATGACCTGAACGTGTGTCGCGCACAAGAATGACAACTCTTGCATAGCTAATTTTTTAGTTATCTCCCTTTTTTGTTTCACGCACTGATTTCCTGTCCAGAGAATAACTCGACCACCCTTTGGAATATTTTCATGAAACTTCACACATGCATAGACCACGACCCGGAGGTGTGTCGCGCACAAGAATGACAACTCTTGCGTAGCTAATTTTTGAGTTATCTCCCTTTTTTGTTTTGCGCACTCTACAAACTGGACAATACTGCATGAAGACCCGTTTTCTCACCTGCTCTGTACACCTTTTCTCGTGTGCTCTGTACACCTTACCTGTAGAGAGAACAATAGAGACTGGGAGAACCATTCACCTGTCCATGTGCTGCATGTGCTAGCATGTGCAAATGTCCAGTCTTGACCACAGGTAATTTATACAGGTAAATTACTACATTGGATATTACATTTCCGTAAACCGTGTTGAAAATATTGTGGCATTATGTGGACCTGTGCAGATATATGTAGATAAATATAGGACTATTAAAAAAAAAATCTGGGCTCAAGTAGCAAGCATTATTATTTTTAAACTTTTTTTTTCCATTTCTTTTTTTTCATTTTTTTTTTTTTTTCATTTTTTTTTTCAAATTATTTTTCAATTTTTGTCTAGTAGCATAAGGTCGTAAGTGCTATATACAGAGTATTCACCTGTGCATGTGCTAGCATGTGCAACTGACCACTGACCACTTACAGGTAATTTATACAGGTAAATGATTATATTACATTTCCGTAAACTGTGTTGAAAATATTGTGGCAATATGTGGACCTGTGTATATATGATATGTAGATAAATATAGGACTATTAAAAAACATTCTGGGCTCCAGTAGGGAGCATTATTCTTTTATTAATTTTAATTTCCATTTTTTTTTTTACATCCTTTTTCAATTTTTTAACTGACAACTAACTTATTACAGTAATTTATACAGGTACATTATTACATTTCCGTAAACTGTGTTGACAATATTGTGGCATTATGTGGACCTGTGCAGATATATGTAGATAAATATAGGACTATTAAAAAAAAAAAAATCTGGGCTCC
Source organism: Conchocele bisecta (assembly GCA_029237695.1). NCBI lineage: Eukaryota > Metazoa > Mollusca > Bivalvia > Lucinida > Thyasiridae > Conchocele > Conchocele bisecta. The sequence goes on along the minus strand of CM055271.1, from coordinate 23,871,327 downwards.
AGTAGCAAGCATTATTATTAATTTTTTTTCCTTTTTTTTTTTCCATTTTTTTTTTTCATTTTTATACGACCGTTTTTAAAAAACGGTACGTATTATGTTTTACCGCTTTGCGGGCGGGCGGGCGGGCGGGCTGGGCGGGCGGGCGGGCGGGCGGGCTGAAGAAAAAGCGCATAGTTCGTGTACACAACTCCTCCGAAACTGTTCGTCGATCGATCTGAATCTATACACACGTCTTTCTACATATTGAAGATGTGCACCTTGGTGTTTTTATGCCGAAAAAATATAACAAAAATATCGCCTTTTTTAACTTAGCCATTTTTTTTCTTCATTTTTCTATACATTTCTATATACGGTACAGAGTTTGTGTACACAACTCCTCCGAAACCTTTCATTAGATCGTTCTGAAACTATACACACGTCTTCTACACATATTGAAGATGTGCACCTTGGTGTTTTTATGCCGAAAAAATATTTTTTTAACAAAAATATCACCTTTTTAACTTAGCCATTTTTTCTACATTATTGTATCCAATTCCCTATCATTTCTACTTTACACTCTACTTTTCTATCTCTGCCTAAATTAGTATACATATTTAGCACAACGAGATGAAGAAATAATGCTATAGACTTTCAAATTCTCATTAATGTTTCTTGCCTTGGTGACAGCTTCACATTTCTGCATCTTCGCTGTCTGGCCCATATTCGACGGGCGTATTTTGTGACTTGCGGCACTCTTGTTTTTTCTCAAATTCTTTTTCAATTTTTGTCTAGTAGCATAAGGTCGTAAGTGCTATATACAGACTATTATCATATAATAAAACAATTATTGACTAGTGAGCCATAAAATATAATCTGATATGCTATGGCTCACTAGTCAATAATTGTATAATATGTTCGGGCCAGTGAAAATTGCTTTCGGGCCCAGGCTCGAGGTCTTTGTTGTTTCGTGCTCTGATTTTGTATCCAGAGCATAACTCGAACACCCTTTGGAATATTTTTATGCCCCACCACGATAGTGGAGGGGGCATTTAGTGTTACCCTTGTCCGTCCGTCCGTCGGGTCCGTCGTCCGTCGCATCCGGTCGTCGGGTCGTCCGCACACGAATGGGTACTTGTTGTAAGCGTACGGGGATCTTATCGGGTAGGGTTATGATAGTGTTGGGTACTCTTGTTGGGTATTTTTATACAGTAAAAACCCAACAAGTATTCATTCGTAGGAACGTGCGTCCCGTCCTCCCGTCCGTCCGTCCGTCCGTCACGGACCCGTCCGTCCGTCCGTCCGTCCGTCACAGAACTTTAACGCTCGGGTAAATATCTTATAATTTCTGTTTTCTTTCACGGATCAGCTTCATATTTCATATATGCATTGCTATAATGGTCCTCTACCGCCCTGTGCCAAATCCACGTTCGTCCTGCCCCGCCAATCCCAGGGTCAAGGTCACATACTTGGTGCTTCAAAAACTTTAACGCTCGGGTAAATATCGATAATTTCTGTTTTCTTTCATGGATCATCTTCATATTTTTCATATCGCATTGTTTTAATGGTCTCTACCGCCCTGTGCCAAAATTCACGTTCGTCCTGCCCCGCCAATCCCAGGGTCAAGGTCACATACTTGGTGCTTCAAAAACTTTAACGCTCAGGTAAATATCTTATAATTTTTCTTTCCATTCACGGATCAACTTCATATTTCATATACGCGTTGCTCTAATGGTCCTCTACCGCCCTGTGCCAAATCCACGTTCGTCCCGCCCCCGCCAAGCACAGGTTAACATCACATACTTAGTGCTTCAAAAACTTTAACGCTCAGGTAAATATCTTATAATTTCTGTTTTCTTTCACGGATCAGCTTCATATTTCATATATGCATTGCTCTAATGGTCCTCTACCGCCCTGTGCCAAATCCGCGTTCGTCCTGCCCCCGCCAAGCCCAGGGTCAAGGTCACATACTTGGTGCTTCAAAAACTTTAACGCTCAGGTAAAAGAAATTTTGACTTGGAATTTGGCCTCATTTATTATCAAAGCGATATGTGGGACATCCGTGTTCTATGAACACATTTTCTAGTTTATTAAACTTCACACATGCATAGAAGACGACCCAAAGGTGTGTCACACGTAAGAATGACAACTCTTGCGTCGTTAATTTCTTAGTTATCTCCCTTTGTTGTTTTGTGCACTGATTTCGTGTCCGGAGCATAACTCGAACACCCTTTGAAATATGTTCATGAAACTTCACACATGCATAGACCACAACCCTAAAGATGCGTCACGCAAGAATGACAACTCTTGCATCACTAATTTTTTTAGTTATCTCCGTTTGTTTTTTCCGTCACTGATTTTGTCTCCGGAGCATAACTCGAACACCCTTTTTTCAAACTACTTGTGTATCTGGGGAGGGGGATACACATGCGCTTGTCGACAAGCGTCCATTTCTAGTTAAAAAATACCATTCGTCATTTGCATATGAAAATAGCCTGTTACTACCGCGAGTCACCATCAGTAAAATAAATATTAATAAATGATTATATCTGTATAGCGGGCAATTATAGTTTTTATAACTGGTGGAATAGTGATACAATTATACACTTATTTAATTACTATAAAGAATATTTTGTGCTTACTGAGTGGGCATGTACCTTTAAACCAATAGTAATTACATGAATGATACAACCGCTGGTCGTTGAGTGCATGTTTGTGCAATGTTGAAGGCTCATCGGCCACTGCTGTGAATTCACGTGTCGCCTTTGGGTATCATGTTCTCTATTTTCCATAAACACCACGCACTACGGCAATGAGACATGTCAACTACGAACCATTTATGTACCGGGTAATGGAACAAATCCACATGATTTGTTTATCATGTCTCACAAAGATAATAAATAGAACTAAGAATATACACCTCGATCCCGAAGCATGGAGACGAGAATTGGCAAAGGATAAACTACTGTGTTCAGGTACATCATGTAGCCTAATTTCTCATGACACAATATGGTGGATGCTGACATGTCGTAGATTGTAATGTATCATCGTGTTCTGGTTAATCATGCATCATTGTCTTACAGTACACATCGGTGTCTGTTGAAGACGTTTTTATTACCGCTCAGCGCTGGCCTGTTTTATGTGGTCTTAGCTAGTCACATTTTCGATTTACATTCGTTCTTTGATTTCCTGTCGGTATTTTGTCCCTATTCTGAACAAAATCATCAGTAGTGGTGCTGGCTGGACATGCAGAAAGTAAAAAAAATTACATCCTCAGCTCTATTGTCAATGCTCCAACCAGCATGCAACATTATGTACTGACAGTACGCATTGATACTACTAATTATACGAACACAGTGTTATTGTAGTATTATCCTTCATCATAAACCAAAAATAAATATTTTGATTATAATATAACATGGCGCTGGCATGCGCAACACTTTCGCCTTTTTCATTCCTTTGCTTATTTTCCTACTTCCACCCATAACATGAATAAGATTTCTATTGTTTATTTGCTTGTACATGTAATAGGAGTATACATGTGGGCCGCTCTCTGTGAAAACCGGCCTTAATGACACAATTTTCGATTTGCATTTTGTTACACTTTTTGTTGTGGACACCTTTCAAAAACATTATGCTGAAAAGAAAATGCAAATATGTTTCATAGGTTTTGTTTTATCTCACTTTTTGTAGCACCATGTGAATCACGCAAGGAAAAAATAGTAACGTCATTGAGAAAATGTCGTTATTGAAACGCCCACGTTTTACAATGCAACACAGCAGCCTACAGTAAAAATGCGTGTTCATAGACTCATTGACTGCGCTTGCTGTAAACTGTATTTGCTGATAAGGTACACTAAATGTATCTACACGTGTTAGTATGTATACTATCAAACATTGAACAGAATAAAACTATGATATATGTACATGTAGTGAACAAACCAAACGCACCACTATCGATTTCAAATCTATAATTAGCTGCCGACATGTGACTTGTAATTTGCTACCATCGCCAACTATGATAGGTTATATACATGCATCGTCAGAACGATACATTGTAATTATTGGAGAATTTAGTTCAGAATCTAATTGACGACAGTTAATTGTGACGCAGCGTAGTATGAGGGTATTGAAAAGTGGTGCGGCCATACCGTCGAACGAGCAAAGCTAGCGGGGTCCGGGGGAACGGTTACACGAAACACCCAAATGCACCCAAGTATAGTTTAAATACATATAAATATACCACACATACACTCTAGATAGTGTCAGATATTAGTGTAAAGCATATTATGACACAAAACACATCATATAATTGACATATGTAGTCAAATAAATCTGTTAAATTGGCCATATGTTCGATTTATGCACATTGAATCACCAATCATGTGGGAAATACATGCAAATATAGTTCAATATATATAAATTTGCCACAAATACACCCTCTAACATATCAGTGTATGCTCTCCTCACGTTATCAGAATTTGTATAACCTATTTTATGTATCAGTGTAGACCCTGATCTTTATTATTGTAGGCCCTTTTTGGATACGTGTATATTTTATTAAAATGCCCCACAAATATGCCACAAATACACCCTCAAACGTAGACTACCAGTGTGAACAAAATATAAATGTACGTTCTCGGGGTTGTTATGAAAATTAATGATCAGAAACGAGCAATGTTGAGTAGCATGTGAGCTGGTGGTGTCGGCAGCCCAGTTCACGTATGGACCCGATACATGTTTTTCTTGTTTGTGTTAGTATATCGTTTACCGATATTTTACATGCATGTATGTACAGTAGATATGTGCTAGTATATGGATAAAATGTTATGTAACGCTAGTGTGAAAGTTCAAAAACGTACATGTAGTCGTAAACGTTACAGTACATGTTACATAGCGCCTCCCTTGCTGTATACACGTATCTGTTTCTGATTTAATTTCATTTATGTGTGTCAGATTGCCTTTAGTGAATACAATTTCGTATTTGATAAACTCGTGCATGTATCAATAACGAGGGAATTGTATTACACACCATGTGATAACCGCCGTGACTCATCAAAACTGTGAACATAATATGTGACGCGCCAAGCGAAAACCTCCTTTATGGATCAAACATGCGAAATTGAGTTTTCAACCGTGATACTTAGAAAATTTGATTTCTCTCGAACAATATGATATATAAACCAATGTTGTATTCAACTGATAAACCATCTTTCTATACCAACAGAGATACATATCTGACGTCACTTTGTCGCATCGCCGTTGTTTTGATAATACGTACGTTACGTCGTCGTTACCAATATGTCGTGACGTTTTCGTGCTACAATTGTACTCACACAGAAACTTCTGTTTCATCACAATGCACATATTTATGTATATTATTATTAATATATACTTGGCCATATTTCAAAACATTTATATTTAATTTATAAATAATATAAGAAACAATGACAATTCGTTACAACGGCACACGTCGCCGGTAAATGATATTGCATACGTCATAGGTGGAAGACTGGGACCTAGGACCTAATAAATTGCTCATTTGAAAAACGTTACTCCACACACCCGTTTCCGGTGTCTATTGTACGGACATTGTTTGGTGGGGTCCCAGTCTTCCACCTGTGGTAAAGTCCTTGGAGATAGCATATTATGTCACGCAACGGCGAGTACGACCAAGAAAATAGTGCCCTGTGCCAACTTATCCTATTGTGTTTTGGTCCGTCTTGTTTTGTATCTAAAACTCTACATATATACTATTCTCTATAGTTTTCACAGTTTTAGGCTCAGTTTATCAGTTAAATTTTGGAAAATACGAATCAAGACAGTTCGTGCGTATGAATACAGCAGCTATTATCTTTAGATCTCACGGGACAGTACGTACGGAGCTAGCTACACAAATTCGTCTCCGATATGTTATATACGGCTACAATTTGACCCATTCAAAAATGTCAAAATTTAGTTATAAACTAACTGTAAATTGTATACCTTTAAACAAATAATATTTGATGTAAAGCTAGTAAATTGCCCAAAATAATAGAACAGGGAAATAATTTTCCCATGGAATCCATCTTTTCTCTAGTTGTTGTTCAACATTCAATATAACGAAATGAAGCTTTCAAATTTATAAGATGTACATGTAAATGTCAGATAAACACCTTGAGACCGTAAAATAACCAATTTCTGCATGTGTATTTTCTTTATGAATACTTTATTGATCCAGCTTTGACAGTTTTATATTGCTAACATATCAAACACGCCAGATAACCGATTGAAAAAATCACTCTTCCATACGCTACATTAAACAGATGGGGTTAAACGGCCGCACCCGTTGTTACACCTATGGACATGTATATCTGATGGCGGTCGCCAGACAAGATAAGTTCGTTTTCTTTGAGAATTCCGGTTTCAACCCAAATTATGAAACATGCAGACGACTCCATCTACCCCGACTATAAATATTCTCACGTTTGTTTGTAATTGTTATATAAATAAAGTTTAAAATAAATATTACCATTATGATTACATCATACTGATTTTGTGATGTGTTATCTAAAACTACCGGTCATATGGTTATTTAGTTTCAAATGTCATTTATAAGGCGTCCATATAATATTATACAAATCATTTGCAATATGCTCATTTGTATAAAAAATAATGAACAAAATCACTACGTGTTTCCTTGAAGGAAACCGAAAAAACAGACAACTGAACCACTATGAAAAGAACTGTAAAATTCTGCCACGCATATCCAACATTAAAATATTTGTGAGCCACAATTAGTAATGCGTACGGCTATACATAGGACAAGTTATTGCAATGACGCAACGATTTCAAGTGTCAAAATCCGACGTGACTTTTGTTACGTCATTTTCAGGCTTTCATGACGTTGTCATTAAGGCTGGTTTTCACAGAGCGCGGCCCATGTATATGTACATACAGCGGAGTATCTTATGTACTGATACTTTAGATAGACATTGTGCAATACATACAGAGCAGTAATAATAATATATAATAAGTGAAGTAACCGTATACTTGTACGTGGGTGGTTGGGCGAATGTAAATTAACGGTAGGGGTTCCTCCTTATAGGAATCACGATTTGCCGGGTTTGGCCCAATATACGCAATAACTAGAGTCTACTGACCGGATAGTAATCAGCATTGACGAGCTTTAAAAAATTGCTTCTCTCAGTTTCGAACGGAGCCATTATGGCTCTCAATTTTTTCGATGACGCCATTTGTATTTGTGTTGCACTCTGTATCGCAATAACTCAAGTCCACGCAATAACTCAAGTTCTACTTCACCACTCGTAACCAAATTCGGTATACATGTTTATCACGGCAAGACGAAGAAGACTATTGATTTTGAAAAATTTGTGATGACTTATTTCCCCTTGGTGGGTGAGTGGTTGTTCGGACGAAAGTGACGGCGTAAATTAACAGTGTATGTTCCTCCTCATAGGAATCACCAGTTGCATGGTTTGGTCCTCGGGTACGTTTTTATCTTTGGCTCTATTGTTACCTGGGAGTTGAATTAGGTTATGGCCCATTATAAAAATAGTAAGATTATTACTGATCCTACTGCTTTTGGGAGGGGGCCCAAGTGATTCTGGCGAGGGCCTGACATCAGATCAAGATTATTCTGATTTCAGGGCTGAATATATAGTTTTTGTATTGTAAATATTCAGTTCTGATTTTGGGATTTTCTCCACATTTGTACATGTACTTGTACATGTAATATATGGGATTTAATGCTAAACGCATTGACCCGGCCTTAAACGACCTTAGCTGTTGATAGGCCGTTAAACCCCAACAAACAAAGAAACAAACAATTATTCCTAATCCTATTACGTTATGGGGAAGATGCCAAATGACTGGTATGGTATAGACTTGGCACCAGGTCAGGTTAGTCTAATTTCAGGGCTTAAGATATGTTTATTTCAATGTAAATATTCCGTTCTGATATTGGGATTTTCTCCCCCAATTCAGCAGGTTTCATGCATGATCGAACCTGTTGGCCTGGCTTTAAATGACCTTAGCTGTTGATAGGCCGTAAAACACCAATAAATCAAATCAAAATGTAGGTTTATTTATGGTGAGGGACACATGTGTGTTCACAAAATAAAATATTTTCTGCGCTTTATCTACGACTCGTAGAATGTTACAAATGAATTAGAATATGGGGCTTACATGTACAGTTATACATATATATAATTGCATGTATCTTTTACATGTCGCTGTGACTGGACAAATGGGGCTTATTCGTGTAACCAGTGTAGTTCATCATCAAATAGCACACTTAGACGAGTCCATATAGGGTTTTACCCCAACAAAATTGCAACAAAGTGTTTTTTAACTGTTTTCAGTTCAATGGGTGGTGGATAACAACATATCAAAAGTTCACCAAAATTATCGCATGGGAAAGTCCCGAAACTACTGTCTGTTTCACGAAAGCTGCCCAAATTGTACGCCCATTTAAACAATTCAAAAACAATATTTTTTTTGATAATATTAAATGTTATCAAAATTTAAGAATTAGCCTTCTTTTTATTTCGTGAAATTTGGTCAAATATTGATTTTATTGCGATTTTTTTTCCCCCATGTTAAATCCCCATAGACAGGAGTGAAGATGTCTATGGGGATTTAACATGGGGAAATATTTTTGAATTTCAGAAATACTGCACCGATTTTTAAAATTTAACTTGTTTTCTTAGTTAGATCATATCCAAGCTATCTAGTCAGGTTTCGGAGTCAATTTCCATTTTTTTCGTTTTTTCCTTACCACTTTTTCCCCCGGGCCATGTTAAATTCCCATAGACAAATCAATTTTTCGTAATAAAATAAATATTTGACCAAATTTCACGAAATAAAAAGAAGGCTCATTCTTAAATTTTCCTTTAATTTAATATTATCAAAACAAATATTGTTTTTGAATTGTCTATATAGCCGTAAAATTTGGGCAGGTTTCGTGAAACAGACAGTAGGTCAAGATGGCCGACAATAAAACATAAAATGGCATATAACATCCGAATAATCAACTTTAGACATATTATATGTATTGCGAGTGAATAGGAAAATGACTATGACGATCCTAAAAAACGATGTTTTGTTGCTCTACGACTTACCATTTGCAATTGGCGGCCATCTTGCATTTTTGCACGTGCAAACACCAATATTTTCCAAAAGACAATAATGCACCATACATTGAATGCTGTATAAGCATAAACAATACACATTGACTGACATATTTCAGAATGGAACTTATTTGAAACCTGGCTGTGGCATTTAGATGCCAATTAACGGAGAATTACATATGTGATACATAGGAAATGATCACAGATACAGTACAACCTACGGCTACTTCGCCAACTTAAAGTAAATGAAACACAAAGTAGAGTACACAATGATTGAGCTAAGCGTATAGAGTTAAGATACATGCAATGTACTGATATATGTACATTGGATGCTGATGTTTAACTCATAACGTCCGACTAATAACAGCGGTATGTAGTGATGTGATACCAATAGAGGCACACAGTTTAAATTCAGTAACGGTCACATGTGACGTTCCTCAAGTACCTGATAAATGTAAATGAACACAATTATGTTCATCCTTCCTCTTCAGAAATTATACAGTAATACCATTTATCAGAATAATGTCACACATGTGCGTTAATTTTAACATTGTGCCACTACTGGACCCGCCCTGCTAATGGTATCAGCATGTCAGACATATGGCATCACACAGGCGTTTTATAACGAAATGTTAGTCTTGTCTGCATTCATCATCATCATCATTGTCCAACAATGGTCCACTGGCCATGTTGTCACAAGTGTTCGCCTGACAGTGACCACACGCACGAGAACAATTCAGTCCACACTTTTTACAGCTGCATCGAAAGGTGCCACAGCCAGTTGTGCAGCTACAGCGAATAACCTTCAGTAGACTCTCTGGAGCTGCGTTTTTCTTCATCATCACTGGAATCAATCTCGCCTTGTCATCGTGAAGCCGCCATCCCCAGGCAATAGGGTCCATATCATCACTGTTTCCCATCCATGTCATAACCTGAAGATATGTACGTCTCGAGTGTAAGTGGGTCGCAGAGACCGTTGGTGGAAGACGTTCTGGTGTCACAAATGTCTTAGCCGTTGTCACTTTGCGGCTCAGCATGCTGTATCTGATAGAGGCAAGCGAGTCAGATTGTTTTCCATTGAACAGTGTAATCATTGCCTTCGACCCACTTGCCTCAATCACTGTCGTGTCGTTTCCTGGCGTAGTAAATATACATGAACACGTCTGGATAACGTCTTGACCCTTGATAAGCTTCTGGAAAACCGTTTTCTTTCCAATTCCGAAAATCCTCAACGTGTTGTCACATCCGGTGAAGGCGTGAATGAACAACAGGTGAGTGGGTGTTTCTTCACCTAGTATTTGTTTCATTTTCTTAATATTGTATACGGTCTTTGACTTGGATTGGTGGTCTGAGCGGAAGTATAGGGATTCACCTGTGGAGGGTGTATGGTGCAATAGGAGTACCAGCAAGTCGGTGTCTTCACCGATTAGTGTTGTCGACATCGTGGTAGATGTTGTGACACCTGTCTGAACAATATCAACATCAGCATCTCCCTCTGCATGGATAACGCAACATCCTCTTTGTTGTAAGTGCTCGGAAATGAGGTTGACGACGGCTTGCTTATTTTTCTCGTTTGAAAGGAACTCCTTTCTACCAGTGAATTGTGTAGTGTCTGTCATGTTAACGGTTCTCTGATGCTGATTTCGACTACGTCGCTGGTGGGCATTGTCCTTGACGGATGGACCACCGTCATAGCCATCAAACAAAACCGTCGGGTTTCCGTAGTGGTGAACAGCAAACAATGCATATGAATCGGCAATCGAATTGTATGTGCTACCTTCACTCCATTTCAGACGGTGTAGCAGGGAACCTCCATCCAGAACATAATGCACTGTGTCAGGGATTATCTCTGTTATAGCATCATTCGACTGGGAATTCACATGGCTTCTGATCGCGTCTGCTAGATGCGGCTTGTCGGCTTTATGGAGTAGATCCTTCATCTCGAACAAAGAAGGCGGATAGGGACAAAGTTCGTAGCTCATGACATCATCAATAGACAGATCGGTTGTATGTGAAACCACCAGGAATCTCTGAAACAGCAACGCAGGATCAATACTCTGCTCGTCGTCTATCTTAACAGCTGCAACTGACGCTAATGTCTTGGCTTTAGTACTTCTCTTCACCGAATAAGAAAATACTGAATGCCCTGGCATTTTCGAAACTACTTGACGTCCCACGGAATCAAGATCATGAACATTAATGTCCTCATTTGCTACCACACCAGTAATAATGTTTCTCAACGATGGATCTGGAGAAAATGGTGAGAAACCATCAAGCTTTGCTGCTATCTTCTCCACGTCAGCTCTATCTCTGTCCATCCTGGCAGAGATACCTCTTTGTGCTGCTCACTTGTAGTGAAAGACATGTTGGTTAAATCCTGCATGTGTGAGTTATATTCCCCAGACACCGGTGAGGACAGCGTCCACAGTAAACGCTGATGCACTGTCATCCCACTGCCATGTATGAGACCTCCTGCACTTTTAAGTGTTCTCATAAGTGTTTGTTCGATTACTAAGTCTGATCCAAGGACTGCCCAGAACTGATTACTGCGTCTGATGACATGGAATCCACTTTCAAATCTCTGATACACATGTGCGTTTGTAGCTTCCAATTCATTCATGTTTTGTAGGTACATATAGGTCAGTTCCAACTTATTCAGGCAGTCATTGTTCACTGCTTCTTCTAGACTTGTCTCACCAGCCAGTAATGACGTGTGAAGCTCTTCCAGCTCATCCAACAGGGAGGCAAACTCCGGGTCACGGTCTTCTGCTTTAGTTGCAATTTCGCGCATCAAACACTTATCGACTAACATGTGACCACGAAATGCACGCTGTACAGATTTGTCAGACATCATGTGGCCAACAGCATTTTCACCGTAGACAACTTCCATGACCGTCTTCAGACCACTTCCATCCATTAGTGTTCCAATAGCCCCCAACAAATTCATGAACGTGTGGAAACTACCCAGTAGCAGTACAATGTGCCTCAAACAGCTGTTCTCAGATACCTCATTGATGATTTCAGATGCCTTCCAAAACAGCGGCTGATCAAATGTCACGATTGCATGAATTTTGTATTCGGATGCGAGTTTGCACAGATATGGAAGGGTGGAGTAGATGCACGTCTTGTCTCCTGGGTATAGATCGATCATAGGTAGGAAGACTATCGAAGATGGTCCTGGATGCTCACACCCTTGATGTAAAATGTGCATCATTCCCTGCCAATTCGGTGTAGGCTGCTAGAAACGGAATGACATCTCCCACAGAATGTCTACTGTGTTATAATTTCCATGTAGCACAGGAATCGGCTGATATTGGGTATTACGTCGCAATTTCTCGGCAGTACTGTATTCTGTGATTTCAACTTTGGACAGTTCAGTGATATTTAAGTCGGAGATACTTCGTCTTGGTACAATGCGACTAACATGCCTCCCGGGAGTTATGGCACTAATCATTCCCATGCCATGAAAGGTTCCTTTTCCATCGAGGGTGATTGTATTGTGATCAACATTGTCTGCAGCAAATAGTACTGTAATGTCTGACTGTTTTATTTCTCCACCGAGCGCATCAGGAGCCACACTACATGCTGCGTTCTTCTCAAAACGTTGCACTTCACTGTATGATGAGCAAAATCCCATTGCGTTTAACGTATCGACCAAAAACCTGGATCTGTACAAGTACTGCATTTGGCAAGCCAGTCCTAGTTGTAGAGATGCCAGGACAGATATGGGTCGTGATGATTGAATGATTGCGTGTCCTATTGATGCCACCTTTATACTGTTGTCTTTACCGATGAACATATTCTCCAAAAATGAACGGAGGCTAATGGGTAGATAGTTCAAAGCAGTCTCCAGTTGTAGATCTTCTGCAATGGGGTAAGTGTCCTGGGAAAATTCAATGTCAGATTTCATGTCACTCTTTAAGAATCTGGCTGCTGCTTCTAGTATTGCGTTATTTTGAGCTTCATCATCTCCGTCACGAGCTTTCAAGAAGTACGCTCGTAGAATCCGGTCCGTTTTTCATGCATAGTTACAATGTCATGGAGCCCCTCCTCGGAAGAAATATATATGGACTGTCCATAACGTTGTTCAAGTTTGTTTTTCAGGTATTGGTGTCCATATGGTTCTGAGTCTGGATTCTGTAATAACTCTGACATCTTTTCTGATAATGCAGACACAGTCAATTGTTCATCATCATCTGCCTCCAGATACTCACAGGTTTTCAGGAATGCTTGATATTGGTCTTCATTCATTGGTCTCCCAACCTTCCTACGTTTCACGTTTGGCTCAGTCCGATAGGGAAGTGGTATGTCCCGTCCAGTACGAAAGTTACTACTGCATATATGATGGTATACACAGTCCGCGGCATGTAGATCACGCATGAAGAACTCTATTATACATTTCACAGTCACAGACCATTCATCAAAGCGAGAATCGCAACAATCCAATATTGTTGAAACAAACTTATCTGTCTTTACAAAGCTCGAGTATGTTTTTTCGGACCTTTTACCAGCGATGGATTTCTGTATAAACGTCCCACAGAAGACACAGTCTGTTTTGTTGTTGAATGCTCCGCTAGCTGCACGGGTACTTCTTTTGATACCGGAAATGTCTACATTGGGGTTACTTTGTTTCACATGCTGCGCAATACGTCTTTTGTCTATGTACGCCTGACGACACGATTTATGCACTTTCATACCAGGAATCGCAACAAGGTCATGACCTCTCTGGTTACTTGCAGTGTTTATACCAGCGGCCCCCTTTTCGCCAATAACTATTAGATCGTCAATGTTATCGCTCGAGCAGAACAAGCACGTATCAGCTTGCCCATGTGCTGATTCACTCATTGTCGGTGTATGGTATCTGAAACAGACACTACATTTTGTTAGATGTCTTATTATTAGTATTAAATCTATTATTATCATGATTCCCATATTATGCACTTCGTGAAATATTATATGAGACAGTCGCTTTAACATGTATAAGTAATAAACATGACAATGTGTATCTACTAGCATAACAGTTCCCATTCAGTGTATACATATGTATAGTGTATCATGCACACACACTGTTCAGTGTTTCAATTGTATTTTGTGGGAGAAAATGATGCAAAACTACATTTTTGTGGAAAACTCTGAAGTTGGCGGCCATTTTGAAATGCAGTATAGCATAAAAATAGTACATATATTATTTAATATAATATACCATGTGTGTATGATGGTAGCCAATGGATTCAAGTAATATTGCTGCTGTCTGACCGTATTATTGGATGTATGACCAAATTATTAGCAAATATTTGCAAGCAATGGCGGCCATTTTGAAATAAAATTTTAACAAAGTTCCTGTGCGAGAATTTTGGTGAACTTTTGATATGTTATTCTACACATCATCAGTTATACATAACAAACAGCAAAAAAAGCTTTTGTTGCAATTCTTTTGGGGTCGACCTACTTTAAGGCTTATATTGATCCGTCTATCCTGTAGCCCGATAATGATCGATATTGCTTATTAAAAGCATGATGGGTGTTTGATTGATGAAATGGCGAAGAGTGCAGATCCTGATCAGATTGCGCGAATTCACAGCCTGATCTGGATTTACACTAGTCGCAAATCCATAAGCTCCATTTCTCCAGTCACAGCCACATATATCTCTGATATGGTTAATATGGTCATAAGGAGTGTAGTATTGTAAGAATAATGGATGTTTCAATGGGAATTATCTGTTAATCCCATTTACATATCCATGCGAAGTAGACGAGTAAGTGGAAAATGTTAGCTGCTGTCACCTCACATAGAAATTATATTATATACTATTATGTCACCCCTCCTGTATCCATCTGAAGCGTGACTCTCTACACATATTAATGTTCATGTCGCCGTTTTATTATGCGACCATTTAAAAAAAAAAACGGTACGTATTATGTTTTACCACAGGGTATGTTATATGTACACTACTCCTCTAAAACATTTCAGTCAGTCGATCTGAAACTTTACACACATCTTCTACACAAATTGTTCATGTGCACCTTCGTATTTTTATGCAGAAATATTTTTTAAAACAAAAATATAGACTTTTTAACTTAATAGCAATTTTTTCTACATTTGTGTATGCAATTCTATATATAATTTCTACTTTACACATCTCTACCTAAATTAGTATACCTGTTTATCACAACAAGAGGAAGAAACAATGCTATAGATTTTCAAATTCACTTGAGGTTTCTTGCCTTGGTGACAGCTTCACATTTCTGCATCTTCGCTGTCTGGCCCATCTTCGACGGGCGTATTTTGTGACTTACTGCACTCTTGTTTTGTTTAGTCTACTGATCAACGCCTAATGTAGTTAAACAGAAGTGTGTTTCCTGTTACCCGTAACACCTTTCATTTCATAATAACTTGTGAACACATTCACAGATTTTAATACTATTTGGCGATACTGTGTGTCTCTGGATGATATTTTGTAGCATACACATCATGTCTGAACACCGAAGGACAAGGTCACTGAGGACTTGCATTCGCATTGTTTGTACGGCAATTTCGGCAAATGTGTTAAAGTGTTTTCTTAGCATACAACCCATGTCTGAACACCCAAGATCAAGGTCACTGGGGACTTTTATGCCGAGTGGAATTGTTTTTTGTTATCTTATATTTAAGGGTAGGAATTGCCTTGAAGACCTTCCAAACCCGGAAAGAGTGGAATTGTTATTAGATGGTTATAATATGCATACTATAAACTGTAAACAAAATAAAAGAAGAACAATTTGACTTCGAGTTTGAATAAGTGTTCGCTGTCAATCCAAATTACTACCAGCTGTCAATCCAATCCAAATTACTACCAGCTGCCAATCCAATCCAAATTACTACCAGCTGTCAATCCAATCCAAACTAGAACTATCACAGGAGTGATCATAATACCCCCACAAAGAGTTGGACTTACAAATAGCTTAACATTAGAAGAGTTTTATAGGTTTGAATAAAAATTTCATGATCATTATTTAATGCTGGCCTTAGAGATGTGTGACATTGACCTTTTACCTGCGTACGTGGTCAATGGAAATGAGATAATCTGAAAACATTTGAAAATTCATTCATCAGTTATAGAGGATCTACACGAGTAATGGATTAATATGATTTTGATTAAAAACTCTGTGCCGAATTTGTCAAGAACGCAATGAATCAATTTAATAACAAGAAACGAGGCAAAGCCACGAAGGCCAGGTTTTTTCCAAGCTTGGACACTTGGACAACATAATTATACCCACTTTTTGTAGACTAGATGGCCGTGGCCTGCATGTCGCGCCTTGGGGCGAGGCATGGACACTAACAAAATAGATATAGTAGATGGAAAAACTTTAACGAAAAAACTTTTACCGGACACACGGACGTACGGACGGACGAAGGCCAAAATGCCGACGATATCGCGCTTTCTGCAAGCGGGTGCGACAATGATGATAAACACCCATGTGAAGTATCAAGGTAATGGGTGAAGAAGTTGCAGAGATATAGTACACAAAAAAACTTTTAACCAAAACAACTTTAACCAGACGTACGTTAAAAAGTCAATTACGTAGAAATAATAGGTGAAGGTAAAAAAAATGGTCACATGTTGGATAGTTTTATGTGGTAGGCACCCCTTGGTTATGAAGCTGTGAAAGTTTGGTGGTCCTAGGTGGTACAGTACCAAAGAAATGGACTTAAACACGAAAACTTAACATTGTAAACGCGAAAACTTAACATTCAAAATGGCTAAGTCGACTGCGCGGAAAAAATGGGTCAAGTTAAAAAAAAAGTAACATGTTGGATAGTAATATGTGGTGGGCAGCCCTTGATTATGAAGCTGTGAAAGTTTGGTGGTCCTAGGTGGTACAGTAACAACTAGATTGGTCAGTAAGCGAGGCTTACGGAATACCCCCCGCGTGGGCCCAGGTACCCCTAAAATATGTAAAAATTTCCAAGTGTGTGGGCTTGTGACATTGACTCTGGGATTAGCGCGAGCGGCATGAAAGTGAATTTGTCACAGGGTGGTAGAGGTCCATTGGAGCAATGAGTGTGTGAAATGTGAAGCAGATCCGAGCAAGGAAATAGAAGTTATAACATATTTCTCTGATGTTAAGTTTTGTAAAGGGACTAAGTATGTGACCTTGACCTTGGGATCAGCAGGGGTTGGACAGTCGTAGATTTGTC
>CM055271.1:23841330-23853538 GCA_029237695.1 Conchocele bisecta | reverse complement strand
CGTAGATTTGTCACAGCATGATAGTACAACCTTAGAGGAATGCACAAGTGAAATAATAAGAATTTTCAATGAAGGAAATAGAAGTTATAACTTATTTCTCTGATGTTAAGTTTTGTAAAGAGACTAAGTATTTGACCTTGACATTGGGATCAGCGGGGGTTGGACGGTCATGGATTTGGCACAGCATGGTATTAGAGCCTTACAGGAATGCATGTGTGAAATATTAAGAATTTTAGATGAAGGAAGTAGAAGTTAGAACAATATTTCTCTGATGTTAAGTTTTGTAAAGAGACTAAGTATTTGACCTTGACCTTGGGATCAGCGGGGGTTGGACGGTCGTGGATTTGGCACAGCATGGTATTAGAGCCTTACAGGAATGCATGTGTGAAATATTAAGAATTTTAGATGAAGGAAATAGAAGTTAGAACAATATTTCTCTGATGTTAAGTTTTGTAAAGAGACTAAGTATTTGACCTTGACCTTGGTATCAGCGTGGGTTGGATGGTCGTGGATTTGGCACAGCATGGTAGTAGAGCCTTACAGGAATGCATGTGTGAAATATTAAGCATTTTAGATGAAAGAAATAGAAGTTATAACAATATTTCTCTGATGTTAAGTTTACGGACTAAGTATTTGACCTTGACCTTGGGATCTGCGGGGGGTTGGACGGTCGTGTATTTGCATGGTAGTAGTGCCTTACAGGAATGCATGTGTCAAATATCAAGCATTTTAGATGAAGGAAATAGAAGTTATAACAATATTTCTCTGATGTTAAGTTTACGACGGACGGACGGACGGACGGACGGACGACAACCTGACTCCAGTATACCGCCCCCCCCCCCCCCCCCCCACAACTCGTTGCGGGGGGTATAAAGAAATGGACTCAAACACGAAAACTTAACATTGTAAACGCGAAAACTTAACATTGAAAATGGCTAAGTCGACTGCGCGAAAAAATGGGTCAAGTTAAAAAAAAAAGTTAAAAAAAAAAGTAACATGTTGGATAGTAATATGTGGTGGGCACCCCTTGATTATGAAGCTGTGAAAGTTTGGTGGTCTTAGGTGGTACAGTAACAAAGAAATGGACTCAAACACTAAAACTTAACATTGTAAACGCGAAAACTTAACATTGAAAATGGCTAAGTCGACTGCGCGGAAAAAATGGGTCAAGTTAAAAAAAAAGTAACATGTTGGATAGTAATATGTGGTGGGCACCCCTTGATTATGAAGCTGTGAAAGTTTGGTGGTCCTAGGTGGTACAGTAACAAAGAAATGGACTCAAACACGAAAACTTAACATTGATTGTGGACGCCGCCCGCCGCCCGCCCGGCTTTCGCCAATCCAATAGCCTGGATTTTTTTCTTCAAAAAACCTGGCTAAAAATAGAAAATGATGATATTTTTGTAAAAAAAAAATTTGTTCAGCATAAAAAGTGTGTATAGTTTCAGATCAATCCACTGAACGGTTTCAGAGGAGTTGTTTACACAAACTATGCAGTTTATCTGTCTGCCGCCTAAATAGGTTTGACCTTTGACCTTCAACTTTGACCTTGACCTTGGACGTAGGTGCGTGGTTATTGATCGCGACACACCTTCTCATCCTGAGAAACATTTGTGCCAAGGCATTTGATAATCCATGCATCGGTGTAGAAGATATAGGGCGGAAGGGAATTTCAATAGGTTTGACCTTTGACCTTGAACTGTGACCTTGACCTTGGACGTAGGTGTGTGGTTATTGATCGTGACACACCTTCTCATCATGAGAAACATTTTTGCCAAGCCATTTGATAATCGATGCATCGGTGTAGAAGATATAGAGCGGAAGGGAATTTCAATAGGTTTGACCTTTGACCTTCAACTGTGACCTTGACTTTGGACGTAGGTGCGTGGTTATTGATCGTGACACACCTTCTCATCATGAGAAACATTTGTGACAAACCATTTGATAATCCATGCATCGGTGTAGAAGATATGGAGCGGAAGGGAATTTCGATAGGTTTGACCTTTGACCTTCAACTGTGACCTTGACCTTGGACGTAGGTGCGTGGTTATTGATCGCGACACACCTTCTCATCATGAGAAACATTTGTGCCAACCCATTTGATAATCCATGCATGAGTGTAGAAGATATAGAGCGGAAGGGAACAGACCGACAGACCGACCGACAGACCGACCGACAAGCTGACTCCTATATATACCCCCTCAAACTTTGTTTGTGGGGGTATAATTACTACCAGCTGTCATTCCAATCCAAATTACTACCAGCTGTCAATCCAATCCAAATTACTACCAGCTGTCAATCCAAATTAATACGAGCTGTCGGTCCAATCCAAATTACTAACAGCTGTCAATCTAATCTAAATTACTACCAGCTGTCAATCCAATCCAAATTACCCGGTACTACGAGCTGCCAATCCAATCCAAATTACTACCAGCTGTCAATCCAATCCAAATTACTACAAGCTGTCAATCGAATCCAAATTACTACGAGCTGTCAATCGAATCCAAATAACTACGAGCTGTCAATCCAATCCAAATTACTACCAGCTGTCAATCGAATCCAAATTACTACCAGCTGTCGATCCAAACCAAAATTACTACGAGCTGTCGGTCCAATCCAAATTACTAACAGCTGTCAATCTAATCTAAACTAGAAATGGACACTTGTCGACAAGCGCATGTGTATCCCCCTCCCCAGATACACAAGTAGTTTGAAAAAAGGGTGTTCGAGTTATGCTCCGGAGACAAAATCAGTGACGGAAAAACAAAGGGAGATAACTAAAGAATTAGTGATGCAAGAGTTCTCATTCTTGCGGGACACACCTTTAGGGTCGTGGTCTATGCATGTGTGAAGTTTCATGAAAATATTCCAAAGGGTGTTCGAGTTATGCTCCGGACACGAAATCAGTGCACGAAACAACAAAGGGAGATAACTAAGAAATTAACGACGCAAGAGTTGTCATTCTTACGTGCGACACACCTTCTATGCATGTGTGAAGTTTAATAAACTAGAAAATGTGTTCATAGAACACGGATATCCCACATATCGCTTTGATAATAATGAGGCCAAATTCCAAGTCAAAATTTTCTTTTACCTGAGCGTTAAAGTTTTTGAAGCACCAAGTATGTGACCTTGACCCTGGGCTTGGCGGGAGCAGGACGAACGTGGATTTGGCACAGGGCGGTAGAGGACCATTAGAGCAATGCATATATGAAATATGAAGCTGATCCATGAAAGAAAACAGAAATTATAAGATATTTACCTGAGAATTAAAGTTTTTGAAGCACTAAGTATATGATCTTAACCCTGGGCTTGGCGGGGGCAGGACGAACGTGGATTTGGCACAGGTCGGTAGAGGACCATTAGAGCAATGTGTACATGTATATGAAATATGAAGGAGATCGGTCGAAGGATGAAGAAATTATGAAACATTTACCCGAGTGTTAAAGTTTTGTGACGGACGGACGGACCGGACGGACGGGATGACTGGAGAACGGGACGCACGTTCCTACGAATGAATACTTGTTGGGTTTTTACTCTATAAAAATACCCAACAAGAGTACCCAACAAGAGTACCAACACTATCCTAACCCTACCCAATAAGATCCCCGTACGCTTACAACAAGTACCCATTCGTGTGTGCGGAATGGACAAGGGTAACACTAAAATGCCCCCTCCACTATCGTGGTGGGGCATAAAAATATTCCAAAGGGTGTTCGAGTTATGCTCTGGATACAAAATCAGAGCACGAAACAACAAAGGGAGATAAGTAAACAAGAATTCGGCGGAATCAAATGCCTCGCCTTGTCCCGCCTTGACCTCGAGCCTGGGCCCGAAAGCAATTTTCACTGGCCCGAACATATTATACAATTATTGACTAGTGAACCATAGAATATCAGATTATATTCTATGGCTCACTAGTCAATAATTGTTTTATTATATGATAATAGTCTGTATATAGCACTTACGACCTTATGCTACTAGACAAAAATTGAAAAAGAATTTGAAAAAAAAAATGAAAAAATAAATGGAAAAAAAAAGTTTAAAAATGAAAAATAATAATGCTTGCTACTGGAGCCCAGAATTTTTTTTTAATAGTCCTATATTTATCTACATATATCTGCACAGGTACACATAATGCCACAATATTTTCAACACAGTTTACGGAAATGTAATATAAAAAAATAATAATAATAATAATGCTCGTTACTGGAGCCCAGAATTTTTGTTAATAGTCCTATATTTATCTACATATATCTGCACAGGTCCACATACTGCCACAATATTGTCAACACAGTTTAGGGAAATGTAATAATTTAGCTGTATAAATTACCTGTAATAAGTTAGTGGTCAGTTAAAAAATTGAAAAAGAATGTAAAAAAAAAAAATGGAAAAAAAAAGTTCAAAAATTAAAAATAATAATGCTTGCTACTGGAGCCGAGAATTTTTTTTTAATAGTCCTATATTTATCTACATATATCTGCACAGGTCCACATAATGCCACAATATTTTCAACACAGTTTACGGAAATGTAATATCCAATGTAGTAATTTACCTGTATAAATTACCTGTGGTCAAACTGGTCAAGACTGGACATTTGCACATGCTAGCACATGCACAGGTGAATGGTTCTCCCAGTCTCTATTGTTCTCTCTACAGGTAAGGTGTACAGAGCACACGAGAAAAGGTGTACAGAGCAGACGAGAAAACGGGTGTTCATGCATTATTGTCCAGTTTGTAGAGTGCGCAAAACAAAAAAGGGAGATAACTCAAAAATTAGCTACGCAAGAGTTGTCATTCTTGTGCGCGACACACCTCCGGGTCGTGGTCTATGCATGTGTGAAGTTTCATGAAAATATTCCAAAGGGTGGTCGAGTTATACTCCGGACAGGAAATCAGTGCATGAAAACAAAAAATGGAGATAACTAAAAAATTAGCTATGCAAGAGTTATCATTCTTGTGCACAACACACCTTCGGTTCGTGGTCTAATTGAATGTGTGAAGTTTACAAATATTTCATAAAAATATTCCAAAGGATGGTCGAGTTATGGTCAATCAGTGCGCGAAACAAAAAAGGGAGATAACTAATAAAAAATTAGCTATGCAAGAGTTGTCATTCTTTTGCGCGACACACCTTCGGGTCGTGGTCTATGCATGTGTGAAGTTTCATTAAAATATTCCAAAGGGTGGTGGAGTTATGCTCCGGACACAAAATCAGTGCGAGAAACATAAAAGGGAGATAATTAAAAAATTAGCTATGCAAGAGTTGTCATCCTTGTGCGCGACAGACCTTCGGGTCGTGGTCTATGCATGTGTGAAGTTTCATGAAAATATTCCAAAGGGTGTTCGAGTTATGCTCCGGACAAGAAGTGTCTGCGGCGGACGCGGACGCGGACGAGGACGCGGCCCGCTGTCAAATCCATAGTATCCCCCGACGGAGTCCGGGGGATACAATTACTACCAGCTGTCAATCCAATCCAAATTACCCGGTACTACGAGCTGCCAATCCAATCCAAATTACTACCAGCTGTCAATCCAATCCAAATTACTACCAGTTGTCAATCCAATCCAAATTACTACGAGCTGTCAATCGAATCCAAATTACTACCAGCTGTCGGTCCAATCCAAATTACTACAAGCTGTCAATCGAATCCAAATTACTACGAGCTGTCAATCGAATCCAAATAACTACGAGCTGTCAATCGAATCCAAATTACTACCAGCTGTCAATCCAATCCAAATTACTACCAGCTGTCAATCCAATCCAAATTACATGTACTACCAGTTGTCAATCCAATCCAAATTACTACGAGCTGCCAATCAAATCCAAATTACTACCAGCTGTCGGTCCAATCCAAAATACTACAAGCTGTCAATCGAATCCAAATTACTACGAGCTGTCAATCGAATCCAAATAACTACGAGCTGTCAATCGAATCCAAATTACTACCAGCTGTCAATCCAATCCAAATTACTACCAGCTGAGCTGTCAATCCAATCCAAATTACTACCAGCTGTCGATCCAATCCAAATTACTACCAGATGTCGATCCAATCCAAATTACTACCAGCTGTCATACCAATCCAAACTTCCAAATTACTAAAAAAAACTGTTCGGTCCAAATCCAAAGATTACTAACAGCTGTCGAATCAAATTCAAAAATTAGCTCTGTCAATCAATCCAAATTCCAAATTACCTACCGTTGTCAATCAAAATCCAAAATTGATACTCGAGCTGTCGGTCCAAATCCAAAAGTTACTACCAGCTGTCAATCCAATACAAATTACTACCCAGCTGTCGGTCCAATCAAAAAGTTAACCCCCCCCCTGGGGTACTACGAGCTAGCCCAAATCCAATCCAAAATTAGCTAACCAGCTGTCAATCAAATCCCAAATTACTAACCAGCTGTCCATTCCAAATCCAAATTACTACGAGCTGTCAATCGAATCCCAAATTTACTAACCCAGTAGTCGGTCCAATCCAAAATTATTACTTCCAGCTGTTCAAATTCCAACTCCAAATTACTACCAGCTTGTCGATCCAATCCAAATTACTACCCAGCTGTCCGGTCCCAATTCCAAATTACTACGAGCTGTCAATCGAATCCAAATTACTACCAGCTGTCGGTCCAATCCAAATTACTTCCAGCTGTCAATCCAATCCAAATTACTACCAGCTGTCGATCCAATCCAAATTACTACCAGCTGTCCGTCCAATCCAAATTACTACCAGCTGTCAATCCAATCCAAATTACTACGAGCTGTCAATCAAATCCAAAATTACTACAAAGGCTGTCAATCGAAGATCCAAAATTAACTACCAGTCTGTCCAATCGAAACTCCAAATTACTACCAGCTTGTCAATCGAATCCCAAATTACTACCAGCTGTTCAATCCAAAGTCCAAATTTACTACCAGTTGTCAATACCAATCCAAATTACTACCAGCTGTCGATCCAATCCAAATTGCTACGAGCTGTCAATCGAATCCAAATTACTACGAGCTGTCAATCGAATCCAAATTACTACCAGCTCTCAATCCAATCCAAATTACTGCCAGCTGAGCTGTCAATCCAATCCAAATTACTATCAGCTGTCAATCCAATCCAAATTATTACCAGCTTTCAATTGAATCCAAATTACTACCAGCTGTCAATCGAATCCAAATTACTACCAGCTGTCAATCCAATCCAAATTACTACCAGTTGTCAATCCAATCCAAATTACTACCAGCTGTCGATCCAATCCAAATTACTAATAGCTGTCAATCAAATCCAAATTACTACGAGCTGTCAATCGAATCCAAATTACTGCCAGCTGAGCTGTCAATCCAATCCAAATTACTATCAGCTGTCAATCCAATCCAAATTACTACCAGCTGTCAATCCAATCCAAATTACTACCAGCTGTCGATCCAATCCAAATTACTACCAGCTGTCGATCCAATCCATATTACTACCAGCTGTCCATCCAATCCAAATTACTATAAACTGTCGGTCCAATCCAAATTACTACCAGCTGTCAATAGAATCAAAATTAGCTGTCAATCGAATCAAAATTACTACCAGCTGTCAATTCAATCCAAATTACTACCAGCTGTCAATCCAATCCAAATTACTACCAGTTGTCGATACAATCCAAATTACTACCAGCTGTCGATCCAATCAAAATTACTATCAGCTGTCGATCCAATCCAAGCTGTCAATCCAATCCAAATTACTACCGTGGGAATGCTTGTGTTCAAATACAGTTGGTTGGGAGCATGCCGTGGTTAAATTTAACGATCGGCTTTTATTCACCGGAATCCCGATTGGCCCATTTTTATGCCCCACCATGATATTGGAGGGGGCATTTAGTGTTACCCGTGTCTGCCCTCACTAAGCCCAGGGTCAAGGTCACATACTTGGTGCGTCAAAAACTTTAACACTCGGGTAAATCTCTGGGCCATGGATTATCTATCTCCCCCTTTTGGACTTAGAATTTTGTCTCAAAACGATATGTGGGGATCCGTGTTCTATAAACACATTTTCTAGTTGGCGATCTGGTATGCGAGAGTTGAACCTGGTTATACCCACAAGCACGTGTAAATTTCTTTTTCCTTTCACATAATGGCTCATATTTCACACGTGCATTCCTCTGATGGTTCTCTATTATGCAGTGACAAATCCTCGACCATTGGGGCCCCCTGCTAAGCCCAAAGCCAAGGTCACATACATAGTGCATTCAAAACCTTAATGCTGGGATATATAACTGGGCTATATATTTCACATATTCATTCTTCTGATGAACCACTTATCAAGCTGTGACAAATCCACAGTCTTCCGGCCTTGTGATTTAAACATTTTCTTTGGCTGCCAGCGGGGGCATTTGTGTGCCGATCGGCCACATTTCTAGTTTATGTAAATATTCAGTTGGTGTTTGTGTCATTTTATCAATATTCATCACCCAATGAAGGTTTCAACAGCGAAAGTCCTGCGCATAAATGTAAATTGTTTAATGTGAGGGGGGAGACAGTGAAAATTCACTTTTGGGACGGAGATGTCAAAATGATGAAAGTTGTGTATGTCTTGCAGAAATAGGAACCACTTACGGTCCGACTAAAATGTTTGTAAGTGCAACATTATGATAGTCTGTAAATTTCACATTAGCAATGTTTTGTAAACAATTATTGGATTTATATCATATAATTTCAATTGATTGATTTATTGAGCATATAATATGCTCAATAAATCAATCAATTGAAATTTCCACACGACCCTAAATTTGCACTTACAAACAGTTTATTCGTACAAAGTTTTGTGAAACGGACCCCGGATAAGCATCTTGGCATGTTTAATGGGAGTCTCAACAAGGCATCTACCCGTCGTTTCCATTTGTAATTCCCATTGAACAACAAGTCTTTTTATCAAGCCTAATTGACATCTAACGTTCCCAGTCATAGGTTTATACGGATGAATGTTGACAAAATTTGATGGAGTGAGTGAGTGAGTGAATAGGGTTTAACGTCCGCTTTTCTGACATAGAGGTACAAGCCTCAGGGAGTCTACACGCAGACGGGTCAACGGGGTCGAGTCCCATATCCACCTGTCCAAGGGGGGTAAATCCCAACTTCAGAACTCAATATTTACAATCAAAATATATATTCAGTCCTGAAATTAGAACAACCTGATCTGGTGCCAGGCCCTCGCCACACCAGCATCATTTATCCCATCCCCTAAAAGTAATAGGATTAGCGCTAATCTTACTTTTATATATGGGACATAGCCCGACTCAACTCTCACATACAAGAAAGCCAAAAATGTACATGAGGGCCAAATCCGGTATAGTGGGTTCCGGAAAGTATGAACCCAATCGTTAAGCCAGTTTAGTCGCCTTTTACGACAAGCAATGGCTACTGCAGCACTATTCTCAGGATCAGTTGATCCCGCCCCGGTGCCTGCACGGGGCAAAAAATTTGATGGAAATCTGACATTTCGAGTTATTGTGCCGACAAGGATAGTGTGGATGCCGGACGGACAAGGCGGTAACATAATAAACTAGAAATGTGGCCTGTCGGCACACGAATGTCCCCACTGGCAGCCAAAGAAAACGAGGCATATTTGATTATAAGCCATTTACTCGAGCATTAAGGTTTCAAACGCACCAAGTCTGTGACCTTGACCCTATGCTTAGCGGGGGCGGGACGAATGTGCATTAGAGGACCATTCGAGCAATGCATGTGTGAAATGTGAAGCAGATCCAAGCAAGGAAACAGAAATTATAAGCCATTTACCCGAGCGTTAAGGTTTTGAACGCACCAAGTCTGTGACCTTGACCCTGGACTTAGTGGGGGTGGGACGAATGTGGATTTGTCACAGGACGGTAGAGGACCATTGGACAATTACCTTCAGTTGCATTTCCATTTTATTAACTTTATTTTTATCACAAAGTCAGTAACCCTTATAACGGTTCCATTAAATTTTGGAATTTGCTATTTTTCTTTAATCTGACGGGACTCGTCTCTAAGATTGATCGAGTAAATGTGGTTTTACGTCTGTTCAACAGCATGGCCATATACAGACAGAATGTACCTGTAATCGGGGAACAGGGTAGCACAATACAATCCGCAGTGGAAGACGGTGTCAGGATCCGGTACCAGTCATCGAATATTGATGGATTATTACGAAGATGCGCATACATCCCAACCCCCACACCCCACTTCATCCTCCGCTGACTCCATTGGAGACGATATGTACATGCTTTTGGTGAGATAAGGCACACAAAATAAAAACAGCAAATGGTAAAATTCATGTCGCGCCTGTTCAGGATTGACAAACAGTTTTCTATTAACACAATTCATGCCAAATACCGATTCACAAATATCAACATTTACCAACATTTTTGTCTCAATATTCTTTGTTTCTCATCAAAAGTATATGCTGTCGACACTCATTTGAACCATCTCGATGAGACAGTTCTAATGAGTGGTAACAACATATACTTTCATCGAGCTGTGAATCCGTATCTGGATTGAAATGGACTAAATAACAATACAAATATAATGGATAACTAGTGGACCTGGCGTATAACTCTTAACAGACGGCCCATACACACACCTAAACAAAATTGAAAAGTGGGAACATCCATTGAAATAATAATGTTGGTATATGCGTTTTAGGCAGCATAACACGACCAAAGTCATGCATGGGGCGGAACCATGGGCTGATTGCTGGTTTCACTAGTGTAGCTCCTGAACAAGCATTCCACATCACTATAGGTGACTGACTGGAGAAATGTGAATTATGCATTTGTCTACCTTTGTACAAACCGTGTAGATCCAGTGCAGGCTGCACCAGTGTGGTACAGTACTCTGTGGTACACCGGTGCAGCCTGAAATGGATCTACACTGTTGCCATAACTATGTATGTTCCACTGACCAAATGGCGATTGATTGATTAATTGATAGGTGGTTTAACAGCCTATCAACAGCTATGGTAATTTAAGGCAGTGTCAACGGGTTCGATCCCGCATTTAACCTGCTGAATTGCGGGGAAAATCCCAACAGAATATTTACATCGAAAAAAAATAATATATTCAGCCCTGAAATTAGAATAACCTATCCTGGTGTCAGGTCCATACTACACCAAAGTAACTTGGCCCCTTCCCCTAAAAGTAATAGGATTACGAATAATCGTAACACCAAATGGCGTTTTGTTTAACGGCCTATCAACAGCTAAGGTCATTTAAGGCCGGATCAATGGGTTTAGTACTAAATCCCATATACAAGTATTACCTCTACAAGTACATGGACATGTTCAAGTACATGTACAAATGGGGGGGGGGGGAATCCCAAAATCAGAACTGAATATTTACAATAAAAAATCTATATATTCATCCCTGAAATGAATAATCCTGATCTGATGCCAGGTCCTCGCTACACCAGAATCACTTGGCCCCCTCCCAAAAGCAATAGGATCAGTAGTAATAATCTTACCACTTTTATAATAGGCAATAACCCAATTCAGGTAACAAAAGAGCCAAAGATAACAAGAGTTGTCAGAAGACAACGAAGCTCGCCTGTTGGCAGCCTTCACTCAAACTTGGCACAGTTGTATAAAAAACATGAATATTATATAACTTGACCTTGTGTTAAGGGGTGTGCGGTGGACCTTGACTTTGAGATCAGTGGTGGCAGGTGGGTCGTGGATTTGCTATAGCATGATATAGCATATTAAGATGAATGCATGTATGAAATATTAATGTGCTCCCTGAAAACAGAAGTAAAACAAAATTTAACCCAACATGGATTTGCTGTAGCACAATAGAGGATCATCAGATGAATGCATGTATGAAATATCAAGGCATTCCTTGTAAAGAAACAGAAGTTATACAAAGACATTTACTCCAACGTTAAGTTTATGATGTTGATCTTGGGGTGGGGGGTGGGTCGTGGATTTTCTGTAGCACAATAGAGGATCATCAGATGAGTGAGTGAGCGAGTGAATAGGGTTTAACGTCCGCTTTTCTGACATAGAAGTACAAGCCTCAGGGAGTCTACACGCAGACGGGTCAACGGGGTCGTGTCCCGTATCCACCTGTCCGAGGGGGGTAAATCCCAACTTCAGAACTCAATATTTACAATCAAAATATATATTCAGTCCTGAAATTAGAACAACCTGATCTGGTGCCAGGCCCTCGCCACACCAGCATTATTTATCCCATCCCCTAAAA
>CM055271.1:23646330-23836330 GCA_029237695.1 Conchocele bisecta | reverse complement strand
TCTCCGGTCATGTTCACAATTAGTAGAAGCCATTTACAGACTTGGGCCATAATCCGTCAAAACCAGGCTAGTCCATTTTGCTCTCAGATACCAACATTGAAAACTGCCACCTGAAAGGTTTGCAGTATACAGCATATAGAGCATCTCAAACGAGTTTCCATTTGATATGAGATTTATGAAAGTCGCGCACAATTTTGCACTGAGTCTGGCGAGGTGCATAAAATTGCAGACGAGTTTCATAAATCAAGATTTCGTACGCCAATGAGCAAAATACTTGGAGACATCCAATACGTTTCAGTGAGGAGACGCCATTGAATATTTTCCCATCTATTTTCGCATCCTAGCAATAAAATTATTATAAATATGCCATATAATAGGTTCCCGTTCTTTGTAAACACTTCATATTACCAAACAGGAGCACATTGTAACAATTGCAGTAATATTAATGAGTCGCGGATGCTAATAATGACGTTTGAAACATGATGATGTCAACGTCAAAACAACCTTCATTTTATTCATTTGACATAACTTTGACGCATAATACGAATATGTAATTAGGGTGATATGCGGCCAGCCAATCAATTTTTGTTTATTAGTGTTTAACGGCCTATCAACAGCTAAGATCATGTAAGGCCGGGCAAACGGGTTCGATCCCATTTTAACCTGCTGCATTGGGGGGAAAATCCCAAAATCAGAACGGAATATTTACATCGAGAACAAATATATTCAGCCCTGAAATTAGAATATCCTGACCTGGTGCCAGGTCCATACCACACCAAGTCACTTGGCCCCTTCCCCTAAAACAGGATTACGAATATCGTAATACTCACATAAGGGGTATAACCACATTCAACTGTCACATACAAAATGCCAAAGACGTATGTGAAGGCCAAACCAGGTCTCCAGTCGGGATTCCGGTAAGGATGAACCCCGATCGTTAAATTACCCATCGCGTGCTCCCACCTGCCACCCACCCAGCCAATCAAAGTCACTCCAGGTGTTATTACACGTATGTCATATCACATATATGAAATGGGTTAAAACACAACATAACAAGGTTTTCATGTGATAAACATAAATATACAGCATTCTATTAACATGTAACATTCAATAAGTTTAAACATGATTATAAACAAAAAATACAACTCCGCTCTCTGTCACAAGTATATGCACAACTGGCTCGTCCACATTTTATTGCCAACCTGTTCATTAAACAATCTTTACATATTAACAATTAGTACTAGTTTGTAAATGATGAAAACGCCAACCTCGCCAAATATATTTGACATTATTTTACCTTCCATTTTAACAAATCTGAAAATGAGTAACCCTGTAAAGTGATTGATTGAGGTTGAACGTCAGTTCAACAGCAAGGCCAGATACAGATGGAAATGTACCTGTATGGGGGGATTTTATATATTCGTTTTTAATGGCCTATCAAACAGCTAATATCATTTAAGGCCGGACCAACGGGTTCGATCCCGCATTTAACTTGCGGAAAATCCCAAAATCAGAACGGAATATTTACATCAAAAGAATATAATTATATTCAGCCCTGAAATTAGAATAACCCGACCTGGTGCCAGGTCCATATAACACCAAAGTCACTTGGCTCCTTCCCCTAAAAGTAATAGGATTAGGAATAATCATATTACTCTTTATAATGGGTATAACCAGATTGAACTCTCACATACAAGAATGCCAAAGGGCCTAGGTCTCAGGTCGGGATTTCAGTAAGGATGAATCCCGATCGTTAAATTACCCATCACATGCTCCCATGGGGGAGCTTCAGCACTGAATGATAGTACCCTGGTCTGGTGTTAGGCACCCTTACTATAACAGCAGATGTGATTGCCAGTAAGATTCACCGCTAAGGTGCAAATCCTTAAGGATTGATTCATTGGTAAGATACCAGGGCTCCAGATAAGGAATTAGTAATTGAGTATTGTCACTCCATCATCAAATATGCACCTTATCTGGAGCTCTGAGATACATTTTCCTGCCCATAACATTATGAGATCACATTTGTGGCTATGACTGGAGAATGCAGCTTATTGGTTATGCGACCGGTGTAGATCCAGATCACCCTGTGCATCCACACAATCTGATCAGGATCTGCACTGTTCGCCATTCCATCAATGAAACATATGGTCGGCTAACAAGCAATATACATGTAGATTGTTATCAGGCTACAGGAATGTGCTATTGGATCAGGAGCTACACTGGTCACAAACCCCATAAGCCCCATTTCTCCAGTCACAGCCACATTTAATATGGATGGTGACGTTTATATTATTTAAAAAATAAATACACCGGTTTGAATATTGTGAATTAATATGATTAATGGTACAAAACAGCTTGGAATAAACATGTGGAATAGCTAGTATATGGTAATAATAATAAGATGTGGGCTGATCTATCTCGTGCATTTTCATTCATGCCCAAATGAAAACTAAAATTAATTGCAAGAATTTAATTTTGTGTTTTGGCTGTTCTTTGGGGATATGAGGTGCCACTTTCCATGTGATCCCCAGCCAAAGAATAGCACAAACAAAACAGCATGAAATCCATATATATTTTTATATATAGAAGAGAGACATACAGTAGTATTATCACTGGAAACCAACGGGTTATTCTAAATACAACACCACCAATGTTTTTTCCAGGGTCACTGTTTTTTAACATAAACTATGTTTTTTTAAATACATGTATGTCTCTTTCTTGGACTCAAGCAGATCTATGCATCACATGACTTACCATCTACACTACATTACGACTACTATTACACCACTGCACTGCAATAACCACAAACGATTTGTTTGGGGGGTTGTTACCGTGGCGTAATGGTACCCTAGCTGGTAACCGTTGCCGTCTCTGTAGTGCAAGGCACTGTCATCGTTAGGGCTGCGGGTTCCCATCCTGGATGGACAGTGATAATAATTTTTTGTATTGTTTCTCAGTCATATGATGCATAGATGTGCTCGTGAGTCCAAGAAAGAGAAAGATTAATTAGAAAACAACCTAGATCCTGTGTACTGCAGTGAAGTCAAAGTTATATATGTCATTTGTACAGGGATGTAGTTTTACATGTATACCAATCTCATCAACATATTCTACATGAATCTGACCAGGTTGACTGTATACGCTGGAGCACCATAAATGTTTGAAGAAATAAGACCTCAATTGTTTATTGAATTCAGAATTTAGTGTCACAGAACATGGATGGAAAATCACCAGTGGCTTCCCCTAGAACAACTATCGGGCATCCTTGATGTTAGACTTGGCAGAGTGTCAGTTTCACATCAAATTGCCGATTTTTGCAACTTGCTCTTTTCTGTTTTAATAGTAGTAAGCAATGTAATGTCAAAAATGAACAAGAGAACAGTACAGCTTGATGAAGGCAGCCTTTTATTCGGCTGATCTAAGGGAAGTTGCTAATGATTTTTCATGTTAGGTAACCTAGACGGGTGTATAGCACAGTCACACAGTCGATGGTTTGCCAATTCATGTCGGTTACCACAGTACCTATACAGTTTGTGTTACATCAACACTGGTATTGGGGAGTGTGCTCAGTAACTGTCAACCCATGTTCAGTGACAGCACATAGTCGCAGCAAGCAATGTTCGCATGGCTTTAGAGACACAAATAGAACCTCTCTAAACCGTAAACTCTGGAAACCTCTTGTTATTCATTGTCCTTGCTTTCTGTTGATAATGTCTGTCCGTTTTAGACGTTCCACAGACGCTCTATATGCCAGGACATGTACGTTTCACGTGTCCGGTTTTGAGAGGCTCCACTATATTTCAATTATGTAAAAGTCCATTTGCCATTGTTTACTTCGTCTTCTTCTTCTTCTTGGTTGTGCGTCGCTTGGTTTTCGAGTCAACGATGAACTGTGACTGTTTCTTGATCTTGTCTCTGTCGAGGGCGTCTTGGTCATTCTCCCCACTGTCATCGTCATCTACAATATACGGTCACGACATTAACCATATACACACAATTTACGTATGTTTGAGGCACTAAGTCGATTTAGTGGGAAAGGGATAATGGCTTATCACATGAAAACCTTGTTATGACGTGTTGTAGCCCATTTCATAAATGTGATATGACACATGTGTATAATAACACCTGCAGCGAATTTCATTGGCTGGCCGCATCACCGTAATTACGTATTCGTATTATGCGTCAGCGTTATGGAAAACGAACAAAACGAAGAAGTTCCAAATGACGTCCCTAATGGCGCGACAATGTTTTGACGTTGACGTCATCATACTTTAAACGTCATTAGAAGCGTCCGTGACTCAGTAAAATCAATACAATTGTTAAAATGTGCACCAGTTAGGTATGAAGTTTTTTCAAAGAACAGGAACCTATAATATATTTATTGCTAGTATTACAACTATTTTGCTTGGTGAAGCTTTTCAACTCGATGCAAAAATAGTCAAGGCGACTTCTCACTAAAAGTATCGGATATGTCCAAGTTTTCTGCTATTTGGAGTGTGAAGTCATGTGATAAACAGAATCTCAAAGTTGTTTACATTTGATAGGAGGTTTATGAAACTCGTCAGCAATTATATAAATTGGAAACTCGTTTGAAGATCCTCTATTTATGGGTTCTGCAACCAGTGTGGATCCAGATCAGCCTCTGTACTATTCGCCGTTCCATCAATGAAACACCCGTCATGATTTTAACAATATACCTTGTTATACGGTAACACTACAGGAGTGTGCAATTTGAGCAGGAGCTACACTGGTCACAAATCCCATAAAACGCACTTCCACAAGGCCACATATGACCACTGTGTTAGATGACAACTTACCATCATTATAGGTGAGGTCACGCTGTGTCTGGGGCAGTTTGACACGCGTGTTGTACTGTGGCAGCTTCCCTTCTATACTCGCATGGAACTGAAATGAGAAAAAATTGTTAATACAATGCTGAACCTTTGCATGATTGTGAAACACTACAGACTACTTATTACATATCTTGCTATAACTGACACAAACAAATCAACAAGTTTACAAATTACTAGTATTATATGATAATTGTTTCTGGAAAAATGTTGTATTTTCATCAGTTGCTGCATACTTTAGTTATGTGTACAATTAACATTTATTAGTTCATATGAACTTGTTACTTCCACTTGGGTTAAATATAATAATATTGCTCGTCGTCATGAAGGGCACTGTCTGTGTTAATGAGACGGTACATGTCAGTACAGTATTTCCTTACTGCTATAGAATGACAAACTGAATGGGATTTTACATCCATTATCTTTATATCAGAGACATTATCTGACACATTTTCCTGCAAAATAAACATTCATTCACCATTACCCCACATATTGATTGATATTATTTTACATTTTATTTCAGACGTACATGTCCACACCGATATCAGGGGCGATAATCGTGTTTCCTATTTATTTTTTGATGTGCAATGATCAATCAACCTTTATCATGTTTATAATCTGTCGAAAATATTATTTTTTTAGGTGACACATTTAATTAGTATAAATAATTTAAAACTAGAAAATGTGTTCAAAGAACACGGATGCCCCACATATCGCTTTGATAAAATGAGGCGAAATTTGAAGTAAAATTTTTTTTTTACCCGAGCGTTAAAGTTTTGTGACGGAAGGGAGGGATGGACGGACAGACGGGACGGACGGACGGACGGGACGGACGGACAAGGGTAACACTAAATGCCCCCTCCACTATCGTGGTGGGGCATAAAAACAGCACACTTCATTTGCATATGAAAATAGCCTGATACCACTGCGAGTCACCATCAGTAAAATAAATATTACTAAATGATTATATCTGTATAGCAGGCACTCGTAATTTTTACAACTGATGGAATAGTGACACAACTATACACTTATTTAATTCCTATACAGAAAAACTTGTGCCTACTGAGTACCTTTAAACTCCAAGGCTATATAGAGGCAGGAATACACATGTAACTAGATTTGTCAGGCAAGGGTGTACAGAATACCTCGTACGCGGTCCTAATGCAGATGACCTTGATATATGCATAAGTAGGGTCATAAAACGTTACAACATGATAGCCGACCATCAGAAAATACATGTGTGAACACATGGTGAAATAAATATCAAGAAGTTATGTGAAAGGAAACAAAATTTATAAAACATTTGCCCCCAATGTTAAGTATTGAGAATGCACCATGTTTATAACGTTGACCATGGGACTAGCAGGGTTCAGAGGGTGGTGATTTGTCACAATATTTCACATATCAGAGGAATGCATGTGTGAAACTTCCATAAAAGGAAACAAAAGTTATAAGGAATTTACTCGCTATGTTAAGTTTTGTCAGCCAGACAGTCAGACTCCAGTACACCACCAGAACAAAGCACTATGGGCAATGTCACATGAGTGAAGATGGCTGTCTTTAGCAAACATTTTGTCAGTAGAAATCTTCGGGTCTGGAGAAACATATACAAATATGTGTGAATATATAATTATGTGTGTGGTGGCAGGGGGGGGGGGGGCATTGATTGCCAATTCAGAATTAGAATATCCTTTCAGCACAGACAACAATGTCCTGATCTGGTGCCAGACGTCCTGAACATACCAGGGACTGGTTTCATTAAAGGTGCATACCCACTTAGTAGGCACAAACTGTTCTTTATACCAGAGACATCATCTGAGACATTTTCTTCACCATTACCCCACGTATTGAGTGTCATTATTATACATTTCATATCAGAATTTTTTGATGTGCAATGATCATACTTTATCATCTGTCAAAAATATTATTTTTTCAGGTGACGCATTTAATTAATATAAATAATTAAAAAATAGTATGCCTCATTTGCATATGTAAATAGCCTGATACCATCGTGTGTCACTATCAGTAAAATAAATATTTCTAAACGATTATATCTGTATATCGGGCACTAGTAACGTTTAGAATTAGTGGAATAGTGACACAATTATACACTTATTTAATTCCTATGAATAACATTTCGTGCCTACTGAGTGGGCATGTACCTTTAAACTTCTTACAATAACCAGATGGCAGCGACCTGCATGTCGGACGTGGGCTGTATTCAAAACAAAGCACCATCCGTAGACACACATTGTGGCCAAATATTATCATAATTGGTGAAGCGGTTGTTGAATTATTGAAAAAATAAAATAAACTAGAAATGTGGCCTGTCGGCACACAAATGCCCCTGCTGGCAGCCAAAGAAAACGAGACACATTTGAAAACAAGGAATCAGAAATTATAAGCCATTTACCCGAACGTTAAGGTTTCAAACGCACCAAGTCTGTGACCTTGACCCTGGGCTTGGTGGGGGCGGGACGAATGTGGATTTGTCACAGGGCGGTAGAGGAACATTGGAGCAATGCGTGTGTAAAATGTGAAGCAGATCCGAACAAGGAAACATAAATTATAAGCCATTTACCCGAGCGTTAAGGTTTCGAATGCACTAAGTCTGTGACCTTGACCCTGGGCTTAGCGGGGGCGGGATGAATGTATATTTGTCACAGGGCAGTAGAGGAGCATTGGAGTAATGCGTGTGTGAAATGTGAAGCAGGTCCGAGCAAGAAAACAGAAAATATAAGCCATTTACCTGAATGTTAAGGTTTCGAACGCACCAAGTCTGTGACCTTGACCCTGGGCTTGGCGAGGGCGGGACGAATGTGGATTTGTCACAGGGCGGTAGAGGACCATTGGAGCAATGCGTGTGTGAAATGTGACGCAGATCCGAGCAAGGAAACATAAATTATAAGCCATTTACCCGAGCGTTAAGGTTTCAAACGCACCAAGTCTGTGACCTTGACCCTGGGCTTGGCGGGGGCGGGACGAATGTGGATTTGTCACAGGGCGGCAGAGGACCATTGGAGCAATGCGTGTGTGAAATGCGAAGCAGATTCGAGCAAGGAAACGGAAATTATAAGCCATTTACCTGAGCGTTAAGGTTTCGAACGCACCAAGTCTGTGACCTTGACCCTGGGCTTGGCGGGGGCGGGACGAATGTGGATTTGTCACAGGGCGGCAGAGGACCATTGGAGCAATGCGTGTGTGAAATGCGAAGCAGATTCGAGCAAGGAAACGGAAATTATAAGCCATTTACCTGAGCGTTAAGGTTTTCGAACGCACCAAGTCTGTGACCTTGACCCTGGGCTTGGCGGGGGCGGGACGAATGTGGATTTGTCACAGGGTGGCAGAGGACCATTGGAGCAAGGTGTGTGTGGCAATTAGAGCAATTATAAGGCATTTAACCAAGCGTTAAGGTTTCGGGACGTACGTACATACGTACGTTACGTACGTTACGTACGTACGGACGCCGGTAACACTATATGCCCCCCTCACCATTTGGTGGCGGGGGCATAAAAACATTTTTGCCTTACAAACAAGGTGAACTTCTAACACAGTTGTCCTTGACCTTGGGCACAGTGGCTGCATGCATGGGACAGAGAATGAATATATGGATGATGACTAATAAGCATATAAAGTTTCAAGCCAATTCGACTTACGGTTACAGAGAAAGTAGGTATATGAAAACATTAATGCAAATTTTGACAAAAACTTTAAAGCAAACTTATAAGTCCTTTACCCTTGACCTTTAATGGGACACAGAATGAATATATGGATAATGACCAATAAGCATACACAGTTTCAAGCAAATCTGACTTACGGTTACAGAGATAGAAGGTATGTGAAAAGTTCAATGCAAATTTGGACACAAATTTTAAGTCATTTGACCTTGGGCCGCATGAGTGGGATACAACATGAATATATGAACACACAAGATGGATGAGGACTAATAAGCAGATTACGGACGCACGGACACCCGGACGTCATTGTGATTACTATGTCTCGATTTCTGCAAGTGGGCTCTACAAAAATGTTTGTACGAAGATTTTTTATTAGTTTAATTCTCGCATTAACATGAATAACTAATGACCATTTTGCACCTACATGCACACATATGAACAGATTCACTAAAAAGATTCCAACGGATGTCGGTGTAATATTTATTAAATGTTATTCTAAAATTAAATATTGCATTAACAAACTTCTTACAAAGTTTAGTGAAATGGGCCCAGAACACGGTTGTGAATCCAAAAGGGTGGATTCACCTTTCGGTGCCCAAACACTTCACACGTATCTGTATGTGTTTCCTTCTCTCTGTCGTTCTCGAGTTCACGGCCTGGGACGGACTACGGTTCTTACAGGGCAGCTATAATGTAAGAACCGTAGTCAGTCCCAGTTGAAAGTTTCTACGGACTGTGGTTGTCACGTTGCCAGCGGGTCTTACCTCCTCCTCCTCCATCTGTTTGACGACGCTGTTCAGGTCCTTGCCGTCGAGCTCCTCCAGCAGCTTGAGCAGCTTCTCCTCGCACGTGGACAGCTGGTCGAGCACGTACTCATCCGATGTGGGCGCAATCTGGGCCTGGGGCACGTGGCCCTTACTCTACAGAAGATGTGCAATTGATCATGAAACAATTTTACATTTGATATTTTTCATAAATGACATCAAAGTTTACGAAATTCTCATCTAGCAAATGTGGATTCTAAAAGTTTTGTCATCTTTACAATTTTATAGAAAATATCACAGATTCCATAAATATTTTTCAATGAAAATCGCACATCTCGTTAGGTACAAAATCACATGGCTCATCTCATGTGAGGTTATGCCGACACTTACAGCCTTGAGGTGGGAGAGTTTGTGGCTACATGTGAGGTTATGCTGACATTTACATCCTTGAGGTGGAAGAGTACATGTGAGGTTATGCTGACACTTACAGCCTTGAGGTGGAATAGTTTGTGGCTACATGTGAGGTTATGCCGACATTTACAGCCTTGAGGTGGAAGAGTACATGTGAGGTTATGCTGACACTTACAGCATTGAGGTGGAGGGGTTTGTGGCTACATGTGAGGTTATTCCGACAAGCCTTGAGGTGGAGTGGTTTGTGGCTACATGTGAGATGCTGACTTACACCTTGAGGTGGAAAGAGACTGTGAGGTTAGCTGGACACTTTACAGCATTGAGGTGGAGGGGTTTTGAGTTATTCTTACCAAAGTGCCTTTGAGGTGGAAGGGTGTGGCTACATTTGAGGTTACAGACACTTACAACTTGGTGGAGGGGTTTTGTGGCTGCATGTGAGGTTATGCTGACACTTACAGCTTGGAGGGGTGTGGCTACATGAGGTTATGCTGACACTTACAGCCTTGAGGTGGAGGGGTTTGTGGCTACATGTGAGGTTATGCTGACACTTACAGCCTTGAGGTGGAGGGGTTTGTGGCTACATGTGAGGTTATGCTGACACTACAGCCTGAGGTATGTGGCACATGATAGCGACACTTACAGCCTTGAGGTGGAGGGGTGTGGAACAGTGAGGTATGCTGACACTACATGAGGTGAAATAGTTTTGTGGCTGCATGAGAGGTTATGCTGACACTTACAGCCTTGAAGGTGGAGGGGTTTCGTGGCTACATGTGACTATCTTACACTTACATCGGTTGAGTGGAGGGGTTTGTGGCTGCATTGAGGTAGCTGACACTTAGCCTTTGAGGTGGTCGGGGTTTGTGCTGCATGTGAGTTATTGGACACTTACAGTCTTGAAGGTGAAAGAGTTATGCTGCATGTGAGGTTATCTGACACTATAAGTCTTGAGGTGAAATAGTTTAGTGGCTGCATGAGGTTATGCTGACACTTACATCGTTTGAGTGGAAGGGTTTGTGGCTGCATGTGAGGTTAGCGATCTTACAGCATTGAGGTGGAAGAGTTTGTGGCTACATGAGGTTATCTTACACGTCACCTTGAGGTGGAAGAGTACATGTGAGGTTCTGCTGACACTTACAGCCTTGAGGTGAATGTTTGTGCTACTGTGGTTTATGCTGACATTACAGCCTTGAGGTGGAAGAGTACATGAGTAGCTGACACTTATTAGCATTGAGGTGGAGGAGTTTGCTACATCAGTTAGCTGACACTTACAGCCTTTGAGGTGGAGCGGTGTGACTACATGTGAGGTTATGCTGACACATAGCCTTGAGGTGGAGGGGTTTGTGGCTACATGTGAGGTTTTGCTTGACGTACAGCTTGAGGTGGAGGGGGTTTGCTACATGTGAGGCATGAGGAACTTACAGCCTTGAGGTGGAAGAGTACTGTGGGAGGGGTTATGCGACACGCAGCTGAGGTGAGGTTGAGTGGCATGGAGGTTTCCATGCTTGACACTTACAGCCTTGTGGAGGGGTTTGTGGCTACATGTGAGGTTATGCTGCCACTTACAGCCTTGAGGTGGAGGGGTTTGTGGCTACATGTGAGGTTATGCTGACACTTACAGCCTTGAGCTGGAAGAGTTTGTGGCTACATGTGAGATTATGCTGACACATACAGCCTTGAGGTGGAGAGGTTTCTGGCTACATGTGAGGTTATGCTGAAACATACAGCCTTGAGGTGGAATAATTTGTGGCTACATGTGAGGTTTTACTGACTTACAGCCTTGAGATGGTGTGGCTAACATGCAGGCTATGTGACACTACAGCCTTGAGGTGGAGGGGGTTTGTGGCACATGTGAGGTTATGCTGACACATACAGCATTGAGATGGAAGGGTTTGTGGCTACATGTGAGGTTATGCTGACACTTACAGCCTTGAGCTGGAGAGACATGAGGGGTTTATGCTGACACTACATCTTGAGGTTGGGTGAGGGGTTTGTGGCTGCATGTGGGGTTTAAAGCTGACTTACGCCTTGAGATGGAGGGGTTTGTTGCTACATGTGAGGCTTATGCTGACACTTACAGCATTGAGCTGGAAACGTACAGCCTTGAGGGGTTTGCGGGGTTTGTACTACATGTGAGGTTATGCTGTCACTTACAGCCATTGAGTGGAGGGTTTGCACTGCATGTGAGGTTCAGCTGCCACTTACAACTTGAGTGAGGGGGTTTGTGGCTATGTGAGGTTGATGCGGACACTTACAGTCTTGATGTGGAGGGGTTTGTGGCTGCATGTGAGGTTATGCTGACACTTACAGCCTGCATGTGAGGTTATGTGACACTACAGCCTTGAGTGAGGTTTGGGTGGCTACGTGAGGTTATCTGACACTTACAGCCTTTGGAGGTTTGAGATTTGGGCTACATGACGTTATGCTGACACTTACAGCCTTGAGGTGGAAGAGTTTGTGGCTACATGAGGTTATGCTGACACTACGCATTGATGAGGGGTTTTGTGGGCTACATGTGAGGTTATGCTGACATAAAGGCCTTGAGAGGGGTTTGTGGCTACATGTGAGTTATGCTGTCTTACAGCATGAAAGTGGAGGGGTTTGCCAACTGCATGAGGTTATTGCTGCACTTACAACCTTGAGGTGGAGGGGTTTGTGGCTACATGTGAGGTTATGCTGGCACTTACAGCCTTGAGGTGGAAGAGTTTGTGGCTACATGTGAGGTTATGCTGACACTTACAGCATTGATGTGGAGGGGTTTGTGGCTACATGTGAGGTTATGCTGACACATAAAGCCTTGTTGAGGGGTTTGTGGCTACATGTGAGGTTATGCTGCCACTTACAGCATTGATGTGGAGGGGTTTGCAACTGCATGTGAGGTTATGCTGACACTTACAGCCTTGAGTGGAGGGTTTGTGGCACATGAGGTTATGCGACACTTACAGTCTTGACGTGGAGGGGTTTAGTGGCTGCAGTGAGGTTATCTGACATTACAGCCTTGCGGTGGAGGGGTTTGTGACTACATGTGAGGTTATGCTGACACTTAAACCCTTGTGGAGGGGTTTGTGGCTACATGTGGAGGGGTTATGCTACACTTACAGCCTTGAGGTGGAGGGGTTTGTGGCTGCATGTGAGGTTATGCTGACACTTACAGCCTTGAGGTGGAGGGGTTTGTGGCTACATGTGAGGTTATGCTGACACATAAAGCCTTGTGGAGGGGTTTGTGGCTACATGTGAGGTTATGCTGCCACTTACAGCCTTGAGGTGGAGGGGTTTGTGGCTACATGTGAGGTTATGCGGACACTTACAGTCTTGACGTGGAGGGGTTTGTGGCTGCATGTGAGGTCATGCTGACACTTACAGCCTTGAGGTGGAGGGGTTTGTGACTACATGTGAGGTTATGCTGACACTTAAACCCTTGTGGAGGGGTTTGTGGCTACATGTGAGGTTATGCTGCCACTTACAGCCTTGAGGTGGAGGGGTTTGTGGCTGCATGTGAGGTTATGCTGACACTTACAGCCTTGAGGTGGAGGGGTTTGTGGCTACATGTGAGGTTATGCTGACACTTACAGCCTTGAGGTGGATGGGTTTGTGGCTACATGTGA
Organism: Conchocele bisecta; assembly: GCA_029237695.1. Classification (NCBI taxonomy): domain Eukaryota; kingdom Metazoa; phylum Mollusca; class Bivalvia; order Lucinida; family Thyasiridae; genus Conchocele; species Conchocele bisecta. The sequence continues at coordinate 23,823,023 of CM055271.1, read as the reverse complement.
GGTTATGCTGACACTTACAGCCTTGAGGTGGAAGAGTTTGTGGCTACATGTGAGGTTATGCTGACACTTACAGCCTTGAGGTGCAGGGGTTTGTGGCTGTTGTGGCTACATGTGAGGTTATGCTGACACTTACAGCCTTGATGTGGAAGAGTACATGTGAGGTTATGCTGACACTTACAGCCTTGAGGTGGAAGAGTACATGTGAGGCTATGCTGACACTTACAGCCTTGAGGTAAAAGAGTTTTTGGCTGCATGTGAGGTTATGCTGACACTTACAGCCTTGAGGTGGAGGGGTTTGTGGCTACATGTGAGGTTATGCTGACACTTACAGCCTTGAGGTGGAAGAATACATGTGAGGCTATGCTGACACTTACAGCCTTGAGGTAAAAGAGTTTTTGGCTGCATGTGAGGTTATGCTGACACAGCCTTGAGGTGGAGGGGTTTGTGGCTACATGTGAGGTTATGCTGACACTTACAGCCTTGAGGTGGAAGAGTACATGTGAGGCTATGCTGACACTTACAGCCTTGAGGTAAAAGAGTTTGAGGTGGAGGGGTTTGTGGCTACATGTGAGGTTATTCTGACACTTACAGCCTTCAGGTGGAGGGGTTTGTGGCTACATGTGAGGTTATTCTGACACTTACAGTCTTGAGGTGGAGGGGTTTGTGGCTACATGTGAGGTTATGCGGACACTTACAGCCTTGAGGTGGAGGGGTTTGTGGCTACATGTGAGGTTATGCTGACACTTATAGCCTTGAGGAGTTTGTGGCTACACATGTGGTTATGCTGGCACTTACAGCCTTGAGGTGGAGAGTGATTTGCTGCACTTACAGCTGTTGTTGATGGAAGTTTGCTGCACTTACAGCCTTGAGGGGGTTTGGAGTGCTGCACTTACAGCCTTGAGGTGGAAGAGTTTGTCTGCTAAGTGGTCGACACCAGCCTTCACAGACACAAGGTTCTTGCTGGCCTTCTGCAGCGTGTGCTCGGCGGAGTCACACCGCCCCTCCTCCGCCTCCAGGTGGCCCTGGAACTCTTCCAGCATCCGCTCGCCCCTGGAAGTACGTCCAAAATTGTTGATATGAAGGTCAATGTCACCAAGGTCAATGTAAAGGTCACCAGAATGACACTGGGTGGGTAGTCATCAATGTGAGGAAGCTATTGATGAAGAATGGTAATGATCCGACTAATGAATCAGGAGTCCTTTCAGGGCATATTCAACATTTGGACATACATGTACATGTACGCCCAAATTTACTGATGCCTACTGCGTCACCGTCGTCTATGCCGGAATTGTAACCGCAAAGTCTCACTATCCACTAACATGGGTAATTAAGTAAAAATGCTGTACACCCAGATAGCTTGGAATGATCATACATCTGAATGCCAATGGAACATCTCTTAATGAGACACCCTGGGGTTATGGTCATACACAACAGGACTGTTGTGCAAGCTGGTGGGTGAGTGGGGTACATACCGTGCAAGCTGGTGTGTGAGTGGGGTACATACCTGGAGAGCCTGGAATAATGGAGTGGGGTGCATACCTGGAGAGCCTGGAATAATGGAGTGGGTACATGCCCGGAGAGCATGACATGGTGGAGTAGGGTACGTGCCTGGAGAGCTAGGAATGGTGGAGTGGGGAACGTACGTACCCGGAGAGTGTTGAATGGTGGAGAGGGGTACATACTCGGAGAGCATGGAATGGTGAAGTGGGGTACGTACCCGGAGAGTCTTGAATGGTGGAGAGGGGTACGTATTCGGAGAGCATGGAATGGTGGAGTGGGAACATACTCGGAGAGCGTAGAATAATGGAGTGGGGTACGTACAGGAGAGTCTCCTGGTACGTACCCCAAATCATTCCACGCTCTCCGAGTATGTTCCCACGTCTTCTGGTACTTACCCCACTCCACCATTCCATGCTCTCTGAGTACGTACCCCTCTCCACCATTCAACACTCTCTGGGTACGTACGTTCCCCACTCCTGAGGAGAGTGTGGAATGGCGGAGTGAGGTACGTACCCGGAGAGCTTGGAATAGTGGAATAGTGGAGTAAGATACGTACCCGGAGAGTGTTGAATGTTGGAGTGGGGTACGTACCCAGAGAGCTAGGAATGATGGAGTGGGGTACGTACCCGGAGAGTTTGGAATGGTGGAGTGGGATACGTACCCGGAGAGCTTGGAATAGTGAAGTAGGGTACGCACCAGGAGAGCGTGGAATGGTGGAGTGGGGTACGTACCCAGAGAGCGTGGAATGATGGAGTGGGGTACGTACCCGGAGAGGTAGGAATGGTGGAGTGGGATAAGTACCTGGAGAGCTTGGAATGGTGGAGTAGGGTACAGACCAGGAGAGCGTGGAATGGTGGAGTGAGGTATGTGCCCGGAGAGCGTGGAATGGTGGAGTGAGGTACGTACCCGGAGGGCGTGGAATGGTGGTAAGAGAGCGTGGAATGGTGGAGTGAGGTATGTGCCCGCAGAGCGTGGAATGGTGGAGTGGGGTACGTACCCACAGAGCGTGAAATGTTGGAGTGGGGTAAGTACCCGGAGAGCTTGGAATGGTGGAGTAGGGTACAGACCAGGAGAGCGTGGAATGGTGGAGTGAGGTATGTGCCCGGAGAGCGTGGAATGGTGGAGTGGGATACGTACCCGGAGAGCTTGGAATGTGGAGTAGGGTTCGGACCAGGAGAGCGTGGAATGGTGGAGTGAGGTACGTACCCGGAGGGTGTGGAATAGTAGAGTGGGGTATGTACCCGGTGAGCTTGGAATGTGGAGTGGGATATGTACCCGGAGAGAGTGGAATGGCGAAGTGGGGTACATACCCGGAGAGTGTGGAATGGTGGAGTGGGGTACGTACCAGGAGAGCTTGGAATGGTGGAGTGGGATACGTACCCGGAGAGCGTGGAATGGTGGAGTGGAATGGTGGAGTTGGGTATACGTACCCAGAGGGATTTGAATGGTGGAGTGGGGTATGTACCATGAGAGCTTGGAATGGTGGAGTGGGGTACGTACCCGGAGAGCTAGGAATTGTGGAGTGGGGTGCATACACGGAGAGAGTTGATTGGTGAAGTGGGGTACGTACCCGGAGAGCTAGAAATGATGGAGTGTGGTCCGTACCCAGAGAGCTTCGAATGGTGGAGTGGGACACATACCCGGAGAGCTTGGAATGGTGGAGTGGGGTACAGATTCGGAGAGCGTGGAATGGTGGAGTGCGGTATGTGCCCGGAGAGCGTGGAATGATGGAGTGGGGTACGTACCCGGAGAGAGTTGAATGTTGGAGTGGGGTATGTACCCAGAGACCTTGGAATGGTGGAGTGGGGTACGTACCCGGAGAGAGTTGAATGGTGGAGTGGGGTACATACCCGGAGAGCATGGAATGGTGGAGTGGGGTACATACCCGGAGAGCTTGGAATGGCGGAGTGGGGTACATACCCACAGAGCTTGGAATGGTGGAGTGGGGTACAGACCCGGAGAGCGTGGAATGCATGGAATGCATGGAATGGTGGAGTGGGGTACGTACCCGGAGAGCTTGGAATGGCAGAGTGGGGTACATACCCGCAGAGCTTGGAATGTTGGAGTGGGGTACAGACCCGGAGAGCGTGGAATGCATGGAATGCATGGAATGGTGGAGTGGGATACGTACCCGGAGAGCTAGGAATGGTGGAGTGGGATACGTACCCGGAGAGCTTGGAATGGTGGAGTGGGGTACGTACCCGGAGATAGTTGAATGGTGGAGTGGGGTACGTACCCGGAGATAGCTGAATGGTGGAGTGGGCTACGTACCCGTAGAGCTAGGAATGATGGAGTCTGGTCCGTACCTTGGAATGGTGGTGTGGGATACGTACCCGGAGAGCGTGGAATGGCGAAGTGGGTACGTACCCGGAGAGCGTGGAATGGTGGAGTGGGATACGTACCAGGAGAGCTTGGAATGGTGGAGTGGGATACGTACCCGGAGAGCATGGAATGGCGAAGTGGGTACGTACCCGGTGGGATAGCGTGGAATGGGTGGAGTGGGATACGTAACCAGGCGAGCTTAGGAATGGTGGGAGTGGGATACGGTACCCGGAGAGCAGGAATGGTGGAGTTGGTAATTACGTACCCGGAGAGCTTGGAATATGGTGGAGTGGGGTACGTACCCGGAGATAGTTGAATGGTGGAAAGGTGGAGTGGGGTACATACCCGGAGATAGCTGAATGGTGGAGTGGGGTACGTACCCGTAGAGCTAGGAATGATGGAGTCTGGTCCGTACCCGGAGAGCTTGGAATGGTGGAGTGGGATACGTACCAGGAGAGTGTGGAATGGCGGAGTGGGGTACATACCCGGAGAGGATGGAATGGTGGAGTGGGATACGTACCCGGAGAGCTTGGAATGGTGGAGTGGGGTACATACCCACAGAGCTTGGAATGGTGGAGTGGGGTACAGATCCGGAGAGCGTGGAATACATGGAATGGTAGACTGGGATACGTACCCAGAGAGCTAGGAATGGTGGAGTGGGATACGTACCCGGAGAGCTTGGAATGGTGGTGTGGGATACGTACCCGGAGAGCGTGGAATGGCGAAGTGGTAAGTACGTACCCGGAGAGCGTGGAATGGTGGAGTGGAGTGGGGATACGTACCAGAGAGCTTAGAATGGTGGTTTTGGAGTGGGGAATACGTACCGGTTTGGAGTGGTGGATGTGTGGAATGGCGAATTGGGTACGTACCCGGAGAGCTAGGATTGATGGAGTGGGGGGTACATACCCGGGAGAGCATTGAATGGTGGTGTGGGATACATACCCGGAGAGCATGGAATGGTGGAGTGGGGTATGTACCCGGCGAACATGGAATGGTGGTGTGGGGTACTTACCTGGAGAGCATGGAATGGTGGAATAGTGGAGCAAGATACGTACCCGGAGAGTGTTGAATGTTGGAGTGGGGTACGTACCCGGAGAGCTAGGAATGATGGAGTGGGGTACCCACCCGGAGAGCTTGGAATGGTGGAGTGGGATACGTTCCCGAAGAGCTTGGAATAGTGGAGTGCGACCAGGAGAGCGTGGAATGGTGTAGTCAGGTATGTGCCCGGAGAGCGTGGACTGGTGGAGTGGGGTACGTACCCAGAGAGATTGGAATGGTGGAGTGGGGTACAGACCCGGAGAGCGTGGAATGCATGGAAGCATGGAATGCATGGAATGCATGGAGTGGGATACGTACCCGGAGAGCTAGGAATGGTGGAGTGGGATACGTACCCGGAGAGTGTGGAATGGCGAAGTGGGTACGTACTCGGAGAGCGTGGAATGGTGGAGTGGGATACGTACCAGGAGAGCTTGGAATGGTGGAGTGGGATATGTACCCGGAGAGCATGGAATGGCGAAGTGGGTACGTACCCGGAGAGATTGGAATGATGGAGTGGGGTACGTACCAGGAGAGCTTGGAATGGTGGAGTGGGATACGTACCCGCAGAGCATGGAATGGTGGAGTGGGCTACGTACCCGGAGAGAGCTGAATGGTGGAGTGGGGTATGTACCTGGAGAGCTTGAAATGGTGGAGTGGGGTACGAACCCAGAGAGTGTTGAATGGTGGAGTGGGTTATGTACCCGTAGAGCTAGGAATGGTAGAGTGGGGTACGTACCCTGAGAGATTTGAATTATGGAGTAGACCCGGAGAACGTGGAATGGTCGAGTGTGGTACGTACCCGGAGAGCTTGGAATGATGGAGCGGCATACGTACCCAAGAGCATGGAATGATCAAGCGAGGTACATACCCAGAGAGCTGGGAATGATGGAGTGTGGTACATGCCCGGAGAACTGGGAATGATCGAGTCGGGTACGTACCGGGAAAGCTTGGAATGCTGGAGTGGGGTACGTACCCGGAGAGTGTGGAATGATGGAGTGGGATACGTACCCGGAGAGTGTGGAATGATGGAGCGGGATACGTACCCGGAGAGCGTGGAATGGTGGAGTGGGATACGTACCCGGAGAGTGTGGAATGATGGAGTGGGATACGTACCCGGAGAGCGTGGAATAGTGGAGTGGGTCGTACACGGAGAGTGTGGAATGATGGAGTGGGATAAGTACCCGGAGAGTGTGGAATGATGGAGTGGGGTACGTACCCGGTGAGCATGGAATGGTAGAGCGGGGTACGTACCCGGAGAGTGTGGAATGATGGAGTGGGGTACGTACCCAGACAACGTGGAATGATGGAGTGGGGTACTTACTAGGAGAGCGTGGAATGGTCGAGTGGGGTACCGACCCGGAGAGCTGGGAATGGTGGAGTGGGGTACGTACCCGGAAAGTGTGGAATGATGGAGTGGGGTACGTACCTGGAGAGCTTGAAATGGTGGAGCTGGGTACGTACCCGGAGAGCTAAGAATGGTGGAGTGGGGTACGTACCCGGAGGGTGTGGAATGGTGGAGCGGGGTACGTACCCAGAGATCGGAATGGTGGAGTGGGGTACATACCCGGATGGCATGGAATGGTGGAGTGGGGTACGTACCCGGCGAGCTTGGAATAGTGGAGTAGGATACGCGGTGGAGTGGGGTACCTACACGGAGAGCTTGGAATAGTGGGATAGTGGAGTAAGATACGTACCCAGAGAGTGTTGAATGTTGGAGTGAGGTACGTACCCGGAGAGCTAGGAATGATGGAGTGGGGTACATACCCGGAGAGCATTGAATGGTGGTGTGGGATACATACCCGGACAGCATGGAATGGTGGAGTGGGGTACGTACCCGGCGAGCATGGAATGGTGGTGTGGGGTATTTCCCTGGAGAGCATGGAATGGTGGAATAGTGGAGTAAGATACGTACCCGGAGAGTGTTGAATGTTGGAGTGGGGTACGTACCCGTAGAGCTAGGAATGATGGAGTGGGGTACCCACCCGGAGAGCTTGGAATGGTGGAGTGGGATACGTTCCTGAAGAGCTTGGAATAGTGGAGTGGGGTACGACCAGGAGAGCGTGGAATGGTGGAGTCAGGTATGTGCCCGGAGAGCGTGGACTGGTGGAGAGGGGTACGTACCCAGAGAGATTGGAATGGTGGAGTGGGACACGTACCCGGAGAGCGTGGAATGGTCGAGTGGGATACGTACCCGGAGAGAGTGGAATGGCGAAGTGGGGTACGTACCCAGAGAGTGTGGAATGGTGGAGTGGGGTACGTACTAGGAGAGCTTGGAATGGTGGAGTGGGATATGTTCCCGGAGAGCTTGGAATGGTGGAGTGGGGTACGGACCAGGAGAGCGTGGAATGGTGGAGTGAGGTATGTGCCCGGAGAGCATGGAATGGTGGAGTGGGGTACGTACCCGGAGAGCATGGAATGGTGGAGTGGGGTACGGACCAGGAGAGCTTGGAATGGTGGAGTGGGATACGTTCCCGGAGAGCTTGGAATGGTGGAGTGGGGTACGGACCAGGAGAGTGTGGAATGGTGGAGTGGGGTACGTACCCAGAGAGATCGGAATGGTGGAGTGGGATACGTACCCGGAGAGCGTGGAATGGTGGAGTGGGATACGTACCAGGCGAGAGTGAAATGGCGAAGTGGGGTACGTACCCGGAGAGCATGGAATGGTGGAGTGGGGTACGTACTAGGAGAGCTTGGAATGGTGGAGTGGGATACGTACCCGGAGAGCGTGGAATGGTGAAGTGGGGTAAGTACCCGGAGAGATCGGAATGGTGGAGTGAGGTACATACCCGGAGAACGTGGAATGATCGAGCGAGGTACGTACCCAGAGAGCTGGTAATGATGGAGTGCGGTACGTGCCCGGAGAGCTGGGAATGATCGAGCGGGGTACGTACCCGGAAAGCTGGGAATGGTGGAGCGGGGAATGTAGCCGGAGAGTGTGGAATGGTGGAGCGGGGTACGTACCCGGAGGGTGTGGAATGGTGGAGTGGGGTACGTACGTGTGGAATGGTGGAGTGGGGTACGTACCCGGAGAGCTTGGAATGATGAAGTGAGGTACATACCCGGAGAGCTAGGAATGGTGGAGTGGGGTACGTACCCGGAGAACATGGAATGGTGGAGTGGGGTATGTACCCGGAGAGCATGGAATGGTGGAGTGGGGTACTTACCCGGAGAGCAAGGAATGGAATGGTGGAGTAGGGTACATACCTGGAGAGTGTGGAATGGTGGAGTGGGGTATGTACCCGGAGGGTTTGGAATGGTGGAGCGGGATATGTACCCGGAGACCTAGGAATGGTGGAGTGGGGTACGTACCCGGAGAACGTGGAATCGTGGAGTGGGGTACGTACCCAGAGATTGTGGAATGGTGGAGTGGGGTACGTACCCGGAGAGTGTGGAATGGTCGAGTGGGGTACGTACCTGGAGAGCGTGGAATGGTGGAGTGGGGTATGTACCCGGAGAACGTGGAATGGTGGAGTGGGGTACGTACCCGGAGAGTGGAATGGTGGAGTGGGGTACATACCAGGAGAGCTGGTAATGGTGGAGTGGGTTATGTACCCGGAGATGTGGAATGGTCGAGTGGGGTACGTACCCGGAGAGCTAGGAATGGTGGAGCGGGGTACGTACCCGGAGAGTTTGAAATGGTGGAGTGGGATACGCACAAGGTGAGCTTGGAATGGTGGAGCAGGGTACGTACCCGGAGAGTTTGGAATGGTAGGAGTGGGATACGTACCCGGAGAGCTAGGAATGGTAGAGCGGGATACGTGCCCGGAGAGCTAGGAATGGTAGAGCGGGATACGTGCCCGGAGAGCTAGGAATGGTAGAGCGGGGTACGTGCCCGGAGAGCTAGGAATGGTAGAGCGGGGTACGTGACCCGAGCTAGGAAGGTAGAGCGGGGTACGTGCCCGGAGAGCTAGGAATGGTGGAATGGGATATGTGCCCGGAGGGTGTGGAATGTAATGGTGGAGTGGGGTACGTACCCTGAGGGTGTGGAATGGTGGAGTCGGGTAAGTACCCGGAGAGCTAGGAATGGTGGAGAGGGGTACGTACAAGGAGAGTGTGGAATGGTGGAGTGGGATACATACCCGGAGAGCTTGGCGTCGCCAGAGTACTTCATCTCCTCGAACTGCTGCTGTAGGCGGTCGCGGTCCTCGTGTAGCCGCGTCAACTGCTTCTCGTTGTCCTTCTTCAGCTCCTCGAGGTGCAGCGTCGTCTCCTTCTGGTTCTCGAATCGCTGCACAACCTCCTGCATAGGCGATACACATAGGTATAGACAGATCGTTAGATAGACAGGAACAGGTTACATAGAGGGTATAGGCAGATAGTTAGATAGACAGGTTCATGTTACATAGAGGTATAGACAAATAGATAGACATAGGTATAGAAAGATAGGACAGGTGCAGGTTATATAGTGGTATAGACGATTAGATAGACGGGTGCAGGTTACATAGAGGTATAGGCAGATAGTTAGGAAGGTGCAGGTTACTTAGAGGTATAGGACAGATAGATACAATGTCAGGTTACATAGAGGTAAAACATAATAGTTAGATAACAGGTTCAGGTTAAACATAGAGGATATAACAGATAGATCAGACAGGATCAGGTTACATAGAGGTTAGACTATATTTATAGATAGACAGGTTCAGGTTACAATAGAGTAAGACAGATAGATAGATAGGTGCAGGTTACATAGAGGTATAGACAGATAGTTAGACAGGTGCAGGTTACATAGAGGTATAGACAGATAGTTAGATAGACAGGTGCAGGTTACATAGAGGAATAGACAGATAGATAGACAGTTGCAGGTTTTAACATAGGGTATAGGCAGAAAGTTAGAACATGTATGCAGGTTTTACATAAGAGTGTATCGACAGATAGATAGACATGGTTTTTGGGGGGGGTTGGTGGGGGGGGGGCAGGTTACATAGAGGATTAGACAGATAGTTAGACAGGTGGCAGATTTACATAGAGGTGAATAAAGACAATATAGTTAGACCAGTGCAGGTTACATAGAGGTATAGAACAGAATAGATAGAAACAGGTGCAGGTTACATAGAGGTATAGACAGATAGATAGACAGGTGCAGGTTACATAGAGGTATAGACAGATAGTTAGACAGGTGCAGGTTACATAGAGCTATATACAGATAGTTAGATAGACAGGTGCAGGTTACATAGAGGTATAGACATATAGTTAGACAGGTGCAGGTTACATAGAGGTATAGACAGATAGTTAGATAGACAGGTGCAGGTTACATAGAGGTATAGACATATAGTTAGATAGACAGGTGCAGGTTACATAGAGAATCCCAGGCTAGTGCCTTTTAATATCAAGATTTCCGCAATAATACGATAACGTCGGAACAGTGGGTTCCTGGTTTTCACACAATTGTTCAATACATTTTAATATCAAGTTTATTAGGCTCGGCTTGGAAATGCATAGGAATTTGAGGCTTGCCGAGGAATTCCTACAATGTCCGAGCAGAGCCTGATACACTTGATATCAACAGACACTAGCCTGGTATTCTCTTTATCAGGTAACAGATATTTATTTAATCGTGTTTAATGGCCTGTAAACAGCTAAGGTCATTTAAAGCCGGGTCAACGGGTTTAAACCTACTGCATTGGGAGAAAATCCCAAAACCAGAACGGAATATTTACATCGAAATAAATATATATTCAGCCCTGAAATTAGAAAAACCTGACCTGGTTCATACCACACTTGGCCCCTTCCCCTAAAAGTAATAAGATTAGGAATAATCGTATTACGCATACAAGGGGTATAACCAGATTAAACCTCACATACAAGAATGCCACAAACGTACCTGAGGGCCAAACCAGGTCTCCGTTCGGGATACCGGTTAGGGTGAATCTCGATCGTTAAATTACCCATCACATGCTCCCACCTGCCACCCACTAATATTTACAGAAAAAAATAATATATTCAGCCCTGAATTTAGAATAACCTCACCAGACCCCGAGTCAATTAGCCACTATTTTTATAAAGGGGATAACTCTCAAGTAGCAGGAAAGCCAAAAATGTACCTGAGGGTCAAACCAGGGATATCAGGATTGTGGCAATGATGAACCGCATCACTAAACTTACCCTTCGCATGCTCCCAACCAACCACCCAGCGTGTCGGTTAGAATACGAGACAATCGGTCTACATACATCACTATACTGGTTAAACTCTCGTTTTGTTATCTCTCAATGAAAGAACAGTCCACACTCGTTACCTCAAACTCTGTTAAGTCAAACTACTGATAACTCTTAAGTAAAATGTTTCGTCCCAAGTACATGTACAAATGTACATGTTTTCTTACTTTTGTTAACTCAAATATTTTCCTCAGTCCCTTGGACAGAGTAAACGTGTGTAGACTGTATAATTATGGTGGAAACTTAATACATCAGATCACTTGACCACAGGTGTGAATCCCGGTATTAACTTGTTAAGGATAGATTCACTATTAACAGGTAAGATACATACTATGTTAAATGGTGAGCAGGTGATCAACAAAATAACTAAATTACACAGAACTTACTTCTGAAATGAACATAAACAAACAAAACATTAAATTAAAACCACATGTGAAAAGAAACAAGAGATGTGGCCAGTCGGTGCACAAATGAGCATAGTGGCAGCCAAAACAGATATAACAACAAGGGCGTCGTTATTACGAGGCTAATCCCCTCGCTGGCAGCCTTGATAATAAAAATTAGTTTTTTTTCACATTTTTGCCTTACAATCAAGGTGAACATTAAGTCCTTAGTGACCTTGGGCGGTCATACGTGGGTCATATGCAAAACAAAGCACCATCCATAGACACACATTGTGCATATTGTGGCCAAATATTATCAAAATAGAAGATAGCCAAAACCCTTAATGCAGGGCAGTGACTATATGTACCCAGAAAAATTTGTGATATTAATATTGCAGTTGTGGCATTTTACACTCATTCAAACTTGCGATGTAAAGAATAGTGTTTAAGCGACCTTGCGAAAGTTAAAAAGATCAATTTCACATTAATGGTGTAATGAATGTATGGAATATTTTCAGATGTATCAAATGTCCAAATATTTATGCAATCTTTTAGTAATCTTAAATTGGTTACTGGCACTAGAAAACAAGAGCTGTAGGAGAACAGCATAGCTCGACTACGAGGGTTGTCGATGTACACATAGCTTGACAAAGAAGGTGGCTGCAGCCTGCATAAAAACCTTAACCAAGGTTGACTATAAACATTAACCAAGTAATTGAAGGTTAAATGTAGGTGAAGGTAAAATAAAGGTCAGGGGTTATTGATGTACATCCCTATGAGAAAAAGTTATCCAAGTATGGTGTCTGTATGCACAATAATATTCCATCTACAAGCTTGACTAAAAACCTTAACCAAGGTTGAGTAACTAGATGGCCGCGGCCTGCATGTCGCGCCTTGTGGTGAGGCATGGACACTAAAACAAAGTGCCAACTATATCGCGCTTTCCGCAAGCGGGCGCGAAAAAAACTTTAACCAACAACTTCAAAGTAATTTGACCTTGACATTGGGCACAGGGGCCGCACGGGAGGGGGGTAGAATGAAAATATAGATGATGATAAACACCCATGTGAAGTTGCAAGGTAATGGGCAAAGCAGTAGCAAGATATAGGGCAAAGCAGTTGCAGAGATATAGTATAACGAAAAAATTTAACCAAAAAACTTAACCAAAAACTTTAACCAAAAAACTTAACCAAAAAACTTAACCAAAAAACTTAACCAAAAACTTCGAAGTAATTTGACCTTGACATTGGGCACAGGGGCCGCACGGGAGGGGGGTAGAATGAAAATATAGATGATGATAAACACCCATGTGAAGTTTTCAAGGTAATGGGCAAAGCAGTTGCAGAGATATAGTATAACGAAAAACTTTAACCAAAAAACTTAACCAAAAACTTTAACCAAAAAACTTAACCAAAAAACTTAACCAAAAACTTTTAACCAAAAAACTTAATAAAAAACTTCAAAGTAATTTGACCTTGACATTGGGCACAGGGGCCGCATGGGAGGGGGGTAGAATGAAAATATAGATGATGATAAACACCCATGTGAAGTTTTCAAGGTAATGGGCAAAGCAGTTGCAGAGATACAGTATAACGAAAAAATTTAGCCAAAAAACTTAACCAAAAACTTTAACCAAAAAACTTAACCAAAAAACTTAACCAAAAAACTTAACCAAAAACTTCTAAGTAATTTGACCTTGACATTGGGCCGGGGACGGGGCCGACATGGGAGGGGGGTAGAATGAAAATATAGATGATGATAAACACCCATGTGAAGTTTTCAAGGTAATGGGCAAAGCAGTTGCAGAGATATAGTATAACGAAAAACTTTAACCAAAAAACTTAACCAAAAACTTTAACCAAAAAACTTAACCAAAAAACTTAACCAAAAAACTTAACCAAAAACAACAAAAAACTTTTAACCAAAAAATAAAAAAATAAAAAAATTCAAAGTAATTTGACCTTGACATTGTGCACAGGGGCCGCACGGGAGGGGGGTAGAATGAAAATATAGATGATGATAAACACCCATGTGAAGTTTTCAAGGTAATGGGCAAGGGCAGCAGTTGCAGAGATATAGTATAACGAAAAACTTTAACCAAAAAATTAACCAAAAACTTAACCAAAAAATTTACTTCTTAACCAAAAAACTTAACTTTAACCAAAGAACTTAACCAAAGAACTTAACCAAAAACTTCAAAGTAATTTGACCTTGACATTGGGCACAGGGGCTGCACGGGAGGTGGGTAGAATGAAAATATAGACGATGATAAACAGCCATGTGAAGTTTCAAGGTAATGGGCAAAGCAGTTGCAGAGATATAGTATAACGAAAAACTTTAACCAAAAACTTTAACCAAAAAACTTAACCAAATACTTTAACCAAAGAACTTAACCAAAAACTTTAACCAAAAAACTTAACCAAACAACTTAACCAAAAACTTTAACCGGACACACGTACGTACGTACGTACGAACATACGTACGCCAAAGTGCCGACTATATTGCGCTTTCCGCAAGCGGGCGCAACAAAAACCTTAACCAAGGGGAATTAAGTAAGTAATTTTAGGTTAAATGTAGGTGAAGGTCAAATATAGGTCAGGGGTTGTTGATGTACATCACTAGGAGAAGTTGTCCAAGTATGGTTGGTGTAGGGCCATGAGTATTCCATCTACAAGCTTGACTAAAAACCTTAACCAAAGAGAATTAAGTAAGTAATTCAAAAGAAATGTAGGTCAAGGTCAAATATAGATCAGGGGTTATTGATGTACATCACTATGACAAAAGGTTGTCCAAGTATGGTGTCTGTATGCACAATAGTATTCCATGTACAAGCTTGAGTAAAAAGCTTAACCAAGGTCGAGTAAAAAGCTTAACCAAGGGGAATTAACTAACTAATTCAAGGTTAAATGTAGGTCAAGGTCAAATATAGGTCAGGGGTTGTTGATGTACATCACTAGGAGATGAAGTTGTCCAAGTATGGTTGGTGTAGGGCCAGGAGGTATTTCCATATACAAGCTTGACTAAAAAACCAAATTACCCAAGGGGATAACTAAGTAATTCAAGGTTAAAATAAAAAGTAGGTCAAGGTCAAATATAGGTCAGGGATTATTGATGTACATCACTAGGAGATGAAGTTGTCCAAGTATGGTTGGTGTAGGGCCATGAGTATTCCATCTACAAGCTTGACTAAAAACCTTAACCAAAGAGAATTAAGTAAGTAATTCAAGAGGAAATGTAGGTCAAGGTCAAATATAGATCAGGGGTTATTGATGTACATCACTATGACAAAAGGTTGTCCAAGTATGGTGTCTGTATGCACAATAGTATTCCATGTACAAGCTTGAGTAAAAAGCTTAACCAAGGTCGAGTAAAAACCTTAACCAAGGGGAATTAACTAAGTAATTCAAGGTTAAATGTAGGTCAAGGTCAAATATAGGTCAGGGGTTGTTGATGTACATCACTAGATGAAGTTGTCCAAGTATGGTTGGTGTAGGGCCAGGAGTATTACATCTACAAGCTTGACTAAAAACGTTAACCAAGGGGAATTAAGTAAGTAATTCAAGAGGAAATGTAGGTCAAGGTCAAATATAGATCAGGGGTTGTTGATGTACATCACTAGGAGATGAAGTTGTTTCAAGTATGGTGGGTGTAGGGCCAGTAGTATTCCATATAGAAGGTTGACTAAAAACCTTAACCAAAATGAATTAAGTAAGTAATTGAAGAGGAAATGTAGGTCACGGTCAAATATAGATCAAGGGTTATTGATGTACATACCTATGAGAAAAGGTTGTCGAAGTATGGTGTCTGGATGCGCAATAGTATTCAATGTACAAGCTTGAAAAAAAAACTTAACTAAGGTTGACTAAAAACCTTAACCAAGGGGAATTAAGTAAGTAATTCAAGAGGAAATGTAGGTCAAGGTCAAATATAGATGAGGGGTTATTGATGTGCATCACTAGGAGATGAAGTTATCCAAGTATGGTGGGTGTAGGGCCAGTAGTATTCCATATAGAAGGTTGACTAAAAACCTTAACCAAGGTTGACTAAAAACCTTAACCAAGGGGAATTAAGTAAGTAATTCAAGAGGAAATGTAGGTCAAGGTCAAATATAGATGAGGGTTATTGATGTGCATCACTAGGAGATGAAGTTATCCAAAGTATGGTGGGTGTAGGGCCAGTTAGTATTGCATATACAAGCTTGACTAAAAACCTTAAAACCAAGGTTGACTAAAAAAACCTTAAACCAAGGGGAATTAACCAAGTAATTCAAGAGGAAATGTAGGTCAAGGTCAAATATAGATCAGGGGTTATTGATGTACATCACTAGGAGATGAAGTTGTCCAAGTATGGTGGGTGTAGGGCCAGTAGTATTCCATATACAAGTTTGACTAAAAACCTTAACCAAGGCGTGATGTGACGGTGACGCCGACGCCGACGCCGGGGTGACAACCTAAGCTCTACTTATTCTTCGAATAGTAGGCTGCACGGGAGGTGGGTAGAATGAAAATATAGACGATGATAAACAGCCATGTGAAGTTTCAAGGTAATGGGCAAAGCAGTTGCAGAGATATAGTATAACGAAAAACTTTAACCAAAAACTTTAACCAAAAAACTTAACCAAATACTTTAACCAAAGAACTTAACCAAAAACTTTAACCAAAAAACTTAACCAAAAACTTTAACCGGACACACGTACGTACGTACGTACGAACATACGTACGCCAAAGTGCCGACTATATTTGCGCTTTCCGCAAGCACGCAACAAAAAAACCTTAAACCAAGGGGAATTAAGTAAGTATTTAAGGTTAAATGTAGGTGAAGGTGGTCAAAAATATAGGTAGGGGTTGTTGATGTACATCACTAGAAGTTGTCCAAAGTATGGAGTTGGGGTGTGGGCCATGAGTCCTTCCATCTACAAGCTGACTAAAAAACCTTAACCAAGATAGAATTAAGTAAGTAATTCAAAAGAAATGTTAGGTCAAGGTCTAAAATATAGATCAGGGGTTATTGATGTACCTCACTATGACAAAAGGTTTTCCCAAGTATGGTGTCTGTATGCACAAAATTAGTATTCCATGTACAAGCTTTGAGTAAAAAGCTTAACCAAGGTCGAGTAAAAAGCTTAACCAAGGGGAATTAACTAACTAATTTTCAAGGTTTTAAATGTAGGTCAAGGTCAAATATAGGTCAGGGGTTGTTGATGTACATCACTAGGAGATGAAGTTGTCCAAGTATGGTTGGTGTAGGGCCAGGAGTATTCCATATACAAGCTGAACTAAAAAACCTTACCCAAGGGGAATAACTAGTAATTCAAGGTTTGTTAAAAGTAGGTCAAGGTCAAATATAGGTCAGGGATTATTGATGTACATCACTAGGAGATGAAGTTGTCCAAGTATGGTTGGTGTAGGGCATGAGTAATTCCATCTACAAGCTTGACTAAAAACCTTAACCAAAGAGAATTAAGTAAGTAATTCAAGAGGAAATGTAGGGTCAAGGTCAAATAGATCAGGGGTTATTGATGTTAACATCACTATGACAAAAGGTTGTCCAAGTATGGTGTCTGTATGCACAATAGTATTCCATGTACAAGCTTGAGTAAAAAAGCTTTAACCAAGGGTGGTCGAGTAAAAAACCTTAACCAAGGGAATTAACTAAGTAATTCAAGGTTTAAATGTAGGTCAAGGTCAAATATAGGTCAGGGGTTGTTGATGTACATCACTAGATGAAGTTGTCCAAGTATGGTTGGTGTAGGGCCAGGAGTATTACATCTACAAGCTTGACTAAAAACGTTAACCAAGGGGAATTAAGTAAGTAATTCAAGAGGAAATGTAGGTCAAGGTCAAATATAGATCAGGGGTTGTTGATGTACATCACTAGGAGATGAAGTTGTTTCAAGTATGGTGGGTGTAGGGCCAGTAGTATTCCATATAGAAGGTTGACTAAAAACCTTAACCAAAATGAATTAAGTAAGTAATTGAAGAGGAAATGTAGGTCACGGTTCAAATATAGATCAGGGGTTAATTGATGTACATTACCTATGAGAAAAGGTTGTCGAAGTATGTGTCTGGATGCACAATAGTATTCAATGTACAAGCTTGAAAAAAAACTTAACTAAAGGTTGACTAAAAACCTTCACCAAGGGGAATTAAGTAAGTAATTCAAGAGGAAATGTAGGTCAAGGTCAAATATAGATGAGGGGTTATTGATGTGCATCACTAGGAGATGAAGTTATCCAATGTATGGTGGGTGTAGGGCCAGTAGTATTCCATATAGAAGGTTGACTAAAAACCTTAACCAAGGTTGACTAAAAACCTTAACCAAGGGGAATTAAGTAAGTAATTCAAGAGGAAAAGGTAGGTCAAGGTCAAATATTAGATGAGGGGAGGGGTTATTGATGTGCATCACTAGGAGATGAAGTTATCCAAGTATGGTGGGTGTAGGGCCAGTAGTATTGCATATACAAGCTTGACTAAAAACCTTAACCAAGGTTGACTAAAAACCTTAACCAAGGGGAATTAACCAAGTAATTCAAGAGGAAATGTAGGTCAAGGTCAAATATAGATCAGGGGTTATTGATGTACATCACTAGGAGATGAAGTTGTCCAAGTATGGTGGGTGTAGGGCCAGTAGTATTCCATATACAAGTTTGACTAAAAACCTTAACCAAGGCGTGATGTGACGGTGACGCCGACGCCGACGCCGGGGTGACAACCTAAGCTCTACTTATTCTTCGAATAGTCGAGCTAAAAACAAATGACATAACTGGCTAATTGGGGCTGTGAATGTTACCTTGGTTTTGAAGCATGTTTGATTAAGAATGTGCAGTTTTGCATGGATCATTAAAATTGAGGTAAGAAATAAAGAAGATAGCTCAGTAAATGCAAAGGAATAATATACAGCTTCCGAAACTTTTTCAATGCCACTTGTATCGACATTGTCATCTTAGAGACACTAGTAAAAACATTTTTATGCAAGTGTGACAGACAGATGGACGGTCGTCTAGACTGACTAACAATCCAAACGTTAATAATTCTGTAATGAACAATAACATTAAAACTAAAGTAATCAAAACATTAATTAACGCTAAAAGTAACATTGTTAACATAATTCTTTTAAAATTGCCAACCATAAAATTGCCAACCATTGCAAATTTCCCTTTGCTATGTCTTTGCTTCATCTTCTTATTGGAATCATCCTATGGAGTTTGAAGAGAACATAAATTGGCAGTCCTCTGTGAAAAAGGGCCTTACAATATTTGTCCCAGGTCCACCTGTATATAGTCACAGTCTGATCAGGGGCTATGCTGTTTGCCATTCAGTCACAGTTGGTGCTGTCGTCAGCTGAAGTAAACCATAATCACAGTGTGGGACTGTACAAGATGACCAGAATCGCGATTTGTTTCAAATGTCAAAAGGTACGTTTTCTTTGTCAACGACACAAATGGTACTCCTAGTTGCTGCAAGCTCGTTGACACAAGTGTAGCTCCTGATCAAATAGCATATAGCCTGATAACTTCTCTATATCGCGTGTCAGAAACATGATGGGTGTTTCATTGATGGAATGATGAACAGTGCAGATCCTGATCAGACTGTGCGGGGAGGTGTAAGGGGCAGGTGTACAGGGGAGGTGTATGGGGAGGTGTACGGGGGATATGTTAACATGGTGTCGGACACGCCCGAGGTGTTGTACGGGGTGGTGTTCTGGGAAGGTGTAATGTGGTGGTGTTCTGGGGAGGTGTATGAGGGAGATGTATGGGGGGTGTGTTACCATGGTGTAGGGCACGCCCGAGGTGTTGAACGGAGGTGGTGTAAGGGGAGGTGGTGTAAGGGGAGGTGTACGGGGGAGGTATAAGGGGAGATGTCTGGGGGAGATGTATGGGGAAGGTGTATGGGGGTGTGTTACCATGGTGTCGGACACGCCCGAGGTGTTGTACGGGGGTGGTGTACAGAGGTAGTATACAGGAGGAGGTGTATGCATGCGGAGAGGTATTCAGGGGGGCGAGGTGTGTACAGGCGTGGTGTACGTGGGGTATTGTATGGATGCTGTGTATATGTGTGGTAGTACGGGGGTGTTACCATGGTGTCGGACACGCCCGTCGCCTCCTTGATGGCCTTGAAGGCCTCCTCGTACGTGGTGATCTTCTGTTGCTGCTCCTCGCCCTGGATCGCTTGCTTCTCCTGTGGAGACAGATCGTCCTGCTGGATCGAGTTCCGCTGTGCCTGAAACACCAGTAGCGGAGTGCACCAAAATTGCAAAGTATACTTATCTTGCTAAGAATAATTTTAGGGAGAAATTTTTAATAATAATTTTGTTATTTAATGACAAAAAATAGTTTCTAACCAAAACGAAATGGCTGTGATAATGTAATAAACACAGTATACTCTCATTCTGCATAAATTTAATAATGCTGTTCAATAAAAATAAATATTTACTATTATTAAAGTATACTTAACGAGATAAGTACACTAATAGCAATTTTGATGGAATCAGCTACAGGCCACATAACCCAGTGGCAAATCCATGTTAAACCTTTTACCCCTAAGTAACTGGAATGGATACCCAATGTTATTTCAGTACCGCAACCAGGATGTGGAAACTGCGCGGCCAGGGTGGTGGTGTGGACAATACTCCCTGTATATCGGAACTTGGTTCGCCTTGTCTGGTGTTTACCTCTGGTTATCACCCTGTATTTCTCGACTATTTCATTTATCATAAAGGAGTATTGTTTTTAGATTTAAGAACATTTCAGCAAATGGTGCAGATCCTGATGAGATGGCTCATTACGAGTCAGTTCATCTCGATCTGTATTGTATGCAAACATGATGAGGTCTGTAATTTTGAAGGGTTAAACCTGCACTCCCACATCCCGGGTTGTAATATAAAGGGCTAAACCTGCATTCCCACATCCCGGGTTATAATATAAAGGGTTAAACCTGCACTCCCACATCCCGGGTTATAATATAAAGGGCTAAACCTGCACTCCCACATCCCGGGTTATAATATAAAGGGTTAAACCTGCACTCCCACATCCCGGGTTGTAATATAAAGGGTTAAACCTGCACTCCCACATCACAGGTTGTAATATAAAGGGCTAAACCTGCATTCCCACATCACGGGTTGTAATATAAAGGGTTAAACCTGCACTCCCACATCCCGGGTTGTAATATAAAGGGCTAAACCTGCATTCCCACATCACGGGTTGTAATATAAAGGGTTAAACCTGCACTCCCACATCCCAGGTTGTAATATAAAGGGTTAAACCTGCACTCCCACATCACGGGTTGTAATATAAAGGGTTCAACATGCACTCCCACATCACAGGTTGTAATATAAAGGGTTAAACCTGCACTCCCACATCCCGAGTTGTAATATAAAGGGTTAAACCTGCACTCCCACATCCCGGGTTGTAATATAACGGGTTAAACCTGCACTCCCACATCCCGAGTTGTAATATAAAGGGTTCAACATGCACTCCCACATCCCGAGTTGTAATATAAAGGGTTAAACCTGCACTCCCACATCCCGGGTTGTAATATAAAGGATTAAACCTGCACTCCCACATCACAGCTTGTAATATAAAGGGTTCAACATGCACTCCCACATCACGGGTTGTAATATAAAGGGTTAAACCTGCACTCCCACATCCCAGGTTGTAATATAAAGGATTAAACCTGCACTCCCACATCCCAGGTTATAATATAACGGGTTAAACATGCACTCCCACATCTCGGGTTGTAATATAAAGGGTTAAACCTGCACTCCCACATCCCAGGTTATAATATAACGGGTTAAACCTGCACACCCACATCCCAGGTTGTAATATAAAGGGTTAAACCTGCACTCCCACATCCCGAGTTGTAACATAAAGGGTTAAACCTGCACTCCCACATCCCGGGTTGTAATATAAAGGGTTAAACCTGCACTCCCACATCCCGGGTTGTAATATAAAGAGTTAAATATGCACTCCCACATCACAGGTTGTAATATAAAGGGTTCAACATGCACTCCCACATCACGGGTTGTAATATAAAGGGTTAAACCTGCACTCCCACATCCCAGGTTGTAATATAAGGATTAAACCTGCACTCCCACATCCCGGGTTGTAATATAAAGGGTTAAACATGCACTCCCACATCACAGGTTGTAATATAAAGGGCTAAACCTGCACTCCCACATCCCGGGTTGTAATATAAAGGGTTAAACCTGCACTCCCACATCCCGGGTTGTCATATAAAGGGTTCAACATGCACTCCCACATCCCAGGTTGTCATATAAAGGGTTATACCTGCACTCCTACATCACAGGTTGTAATATAAAGGGTTAAACCTGCACTCCCACATCCCGAGTTGTAATATAAAGGGTTAAACCTGCACTCCCACATCCCAGGTTGTAATATAGAGGGTTAAACCTGCACTCCCACATCACGGGTTGTAATATAGAGGGTTAAACCTGCACTCCCACATCACGGGTTGTAATATAAAGGGTTAAACCTGCACTCCCACATCACGGGTTGTAATATAAAGGGTTCAACATGCACTCCCACATCACGGGTTGTAATATAAAGGGTTCAACATGCACTCCCACATCACGGGTTGTAATATAAAGGGTTAAACCTGCACTCCCACATCCCAAGTTGTAATATAAAGGGTTAAACCTGCACTCCCACATCCCGAGTTGTAATATAAAGGGTTCAACATACACTCCCACATCACGTGTTGTAATATAAAGGGTTCAACATGCACTCCCACATCACGGGTTGTAATATAAAGGGTTAAACCTGCACTCCCACATCCCAGGTTGTAATATAAAGGATTAAACCTGCATTCCCACATCCCGGGTTATAATATAAAGGGTTCAACATGAACTCCCACATCACGGGTTGTAATATAAAGGGTTAAACCTGCACTCCCACATCCCGAGTTGTAATATAAAGGGTTCAACATGCACTCCCATATCAAAGGTTGTAATATAAAGGGTTCAAACATTGCACTCCCACATCCACGGGTTGTAATATAAAGGGTTAAACCTGATCTCCCACATCACGAGTTGCAATATAAAGGGTTAAACTTGCACTCCTACATCCCGGGTTGTAATATAAAGGGTTCAACATGAACTCCCACATCACGGGTTGTAATATAAAGGGTTAAACCTGCACTCCCACATCCCGAGTTGTAATATAAAGGGTTCAACATGCACTCCCATATCAAAGGTTGTAATATAAAGGGTTCAACATGCACTCCCACATCACGGGTTGTAATATAAAGGGTTAAACCTGATCTCCCACATCACGAGTTGCAATATAAAGGGTTAAACCTGCACTCCTACATCCCGGGTTGTAATATAAAGGGTTCAACATGCACTCCCACATCCCAGGTTGTAATATAAAGGGTTCAACATGCACTCCCACATCACGGGTTGTAATATAAAGGGTTAAACCTGCACTCCCACATCCCGAGTTGTAATATAAAGGGTTAAATCTGCACTCCCACATCACAGGTTGTAATATAAAGGGTTAAACCTGCACTCCCACATCACGGGTTGTAATATAAAGGGTTAAACCTGCACTCCCACATCACAGGTTGTAATATAAAGGGTTAAACCTGCACTCCCACATCCCAGGTTGTGATATAAAGGGCTAAACCTGCACTCCCACATCACAGGTTGTAATATAAAGGGTTCAACATGCACTCCCACATCCCGGGTTGTAATATAAAGGGTTAAACCTGCACTCCCACATCACGGGTTGTAATATAAAGGGTTAAACCTGCACTCCCACATCCCGGGTTGTAATATAAAGGGTTCAACCTGCACTCCCACATCACAGGTTGTAATATAAAGGGCTAAACCTGCACTCCCACATCCCACATCCCGGGTTGTAATATCACCCAGTAGGCAAATATGCCAGGTTATACTATAGGGAGACAGATAGCTTTGTATATTCTGTTGATATGACATGTTCTGGCAGAATAAACATTGATTCACCCCATGTATTGATTGGCATTATTATACATTTTATATCAGACGAAAATTTCCACACTGATATCAGGGGCGATAACCGTGTCTCCTTAAAACGTTAACGGACATTACTATTTATTATCCGTATTTATTTTTTGATGTGCAATGATCATACTTTATAATCTGTCGAAAATAAAAAAAAATTACGCATTTAATTAGTATAAATAATTAAACCAGATGGCCGTGGCCCGCATGTCGAGCCCGCCGAGGCATTTGATGGTCACAGTGTATTTATTTAAAGTTTGAATTAAGGGTTGTGGAGATATAAGGTATGTAAAAGCTTTAACGCAAATTTTAATGTCATTTGACCTCGATCTTGGGCATGTGGGCTGCATGGGTGGGCTATAAAATGAAAATATGGAAGATAATAAAGAATTATTTGAAGTAAATTGGAGTAAGTGTTGTGGAGATATAAGGTATGTAAACACTTTAACACAAATTTCAGTCATTTGACCTTGACCTTGGGCATGTGGACCACATGGGCAGGCTATGGAATGAAAATATGGATGATGAAAAGGAAGTAAATTGGAGTAACAATTGTGGAGATATAAAGTATGTAAAAACTTTTCACACAGATTTTATAATAACACAAACTTCTAAGTCATTTGGCCTTGACCTTGGAGAACAGGGGCCACATGAGTGGGACACAGAATAAATATATGGATGATGCCCAATAAGCATACGAAGTTTCAACGAAATCTGACTTACGGTTACAGAGATAGTAAGTATGTGAAAACTTTAACGCAAATTTTGACAGAAACTTTAACACAAACTTCTAAGTCATTTGACCTTGACCTAGGGGCACAGGGGCCGCATGAGTGGGACACAGAATGAATATATGGATGATGACCATTAAGCGTACAAAGTTTCGAGCAAATTCGATTTATGGTTACGGAGATAGTAAGTATCTGAAAACATAACGCAAATTTTGACAAAAATTTAACGCAAACTTCTAAGTAATTTGACCTTGACCTTGGGCACAGGAGCCGCATGAGTGGGATACAGCATGCATATATGGATGATGACTAATAAGTTTCAAGTCAATGTGACTTAGGACTGCAGAGATATAAGGTATTTAAAAACTTTAACGCAGATTTCGGACAGACGGACTGACACACGGACACACGCACGGATGCACGGACGTCATTGTGATCACTATGTCTCGCTTTCCGCAAGCGGGCTCGACAAAAATATGCCTAATTTGCATATTAAAATAGCCTGATACCACCGCGAGTCACTATCGGTAAAACAAATATTACTAAATGATTCATAATTTTTAGAACTGGTGGAATAGTGACATAATTACACACTTATCTAATTCCTATAAAGAACATTTTGTACCTACTGAGTGGGAATGTACCTTTAAACCTGCACTCCCACATTCCAGGTTGTAATATAAAGGGACATATTTCTTCATCAATTATTTAGATATGTCGATAAAAATATTTATACACATGGCACAATTTAATTGAGAAAAATAATATCCTGCCTCATTTTCATCTCAAAATAGCCGGATACAAAATCAGTAATTTAAATAATTAATACAAGAAACGAGGCAAAGCCACGAAGGCCAGGTTTTTTCCAATCATAGACACTTGGATAACATAATTATACCCACTTTTTGTAGACTAGATGGCCGTGGCCTGCATGTCGCGCCTTGGGGCGAGGCATGGACACTAAAAAAATAGATATAGTAGATGGAAAAACTTTAACGAAAATTTTTTTTTAACCAGACACACGGACGGACATATGCCAAAATGCCGACGATATCGCGCTTTCCGCAAGCGGGTGCGACAATGATGATAAACACCCATGTGAAGTATCAAGGTAATGGGTGAAGCAGTTGCAGAGATATAGTACACAAAAAAACTTTAACAAAAAAATTCAAAGTAATTTGACCTTGACATTGGGCACAGGGGCCGCACGGTTGGGGGTTGGGAATGACAATATGGATGATGATAAACACCCCCATGTGAAGTTTCAAGTAATGGGCGAAGCAGTTGCAGAGATATAGTATAACGAAAAACTTTTAACCAAAAAACTTTAACCAGACATACGTTAAAAAGTTAACGTTGAAAATGGGTAAGTCAATTACGTAGAAATAATAGGTGAAGGTAAAAAAAAATGGTCACATGTTGGATAGTTGTATGTGGTAGGCACCCCTTGGTTATGAAGCTGTGAAAGTTTGGTGGTCCTAGGTGGTACAGTACCAAACAAATGGACTTAAGCACGAAAACTTAACATTGTAAACGCGAAAAGTTAACATTGAAAATGGCTTAAGTCGACTGCGCGGAAAAAATGGGTCAAGTTAAAAAAAAAGTAACATGTTGGATAGTGATATGTGGTGGGCACCCCTTGATTATGAAGCTGTGAAAGTTTGGTGGTCCTAGGTGGTACAGTACCAAAGAAATGGACTTAAGCACGAAAACTTAACATTGTAAACGCGAAAACTTAACATTGAAAATGGCTAAGTTGACTGCGCGGAAAAAATGGGTTAAATTCAAAAAAAAGTAACATGTTAACAAATTTGGATAGTGATATGTGGAAGGCACCTTGGATTCTGGGAAAGCTGTGGAAGTTTGGTTAGGTCCCCTTAGGTGGTAACAGTTAACCAAAGAAATGGACTTAAGCACGAAAACTTAACATTGTAAACGGAAAAACTTTTAACATTGGGAAATGGGTAGTAGAGCCTTCGCGGAAAAAAATGGGTCAAATTAACCAAAAACGGTAACCATGGTTGGAATAGTGATATGGGGTGGGCACCCCGTTGGTTATGAAGTGTGAAAGTTTGGTGGTCTAGGTGAGATACAGTACAAAGAAATGGACTCAAACACGAAAACTTAACATTGATTGTGGACGCCGCCCGCCGCCCGCCGCCCGCTCGCCCGCTCGCCCGGCTTTCGCCAATCCAATAGCCTGGATTTTTTTTTAAAAAACCTGGCTAAAAATGATTATATCTGTAAAGCGGGAACTCGCAATGTTGAAAACTGGTGGAATATAGTTTGTGCACAAAATATGGAATAATGAACGGTGATGCAAATTCTAAGTGCATACAAATAGATTGTTACAAACTATTTATTTGGGAATTCCATATTATTCCATGTCTGTTTCATGAAACCTGCCCAAATGTCAATGTTTTTTTACATCATTGACATATTCACCCAGGTAATTGTTTTCTGTAATAAAATCAATATCTGACCAAACTGAACAAAAAACAAGAGTTGTCAGAAGACAACGAAGCACGCTTGGTGGTGCTTTAGTTTAACAAATATCAAGAAGCTGTGTGAAAGGAAATAGAAATTATAACAAATTTCCCCTAATGTTAAGTTTGCGAAAGCGTTAAGATTTTGACCTTGACCTTGGGGTTAGCAGGGGTCTGAGGGTCGTGGATTTGGCATGGCATGATAGAGAACCACTAGAGGAAGGGCTGTGTAAAATATCAAGAAGATTCACGGGTGAAAGGAAACAGAAATTATAACAACTTTCCCCCCAACGTTAAATTTATGAAAGCATTAAGACTGTGACCGTGACCTTGGGGTTAGCGGGGGTCTGAGCATCATGGATTTGTCACAGCATGATATAGAATTATTAGAGACAGGCATGTGTGAAATATCAAAACGTTTGGTGAAAGGAAACAGAAATTATAACAAATTTCTCCTAATGTAAAGTTTATGAAAGCACTAAAACGGTGACCTTGACCTTGGGGTTAGCGGCGGTCTGAGTGTCGTGGATTTGTCACAGCATGATAGAGAATCATTAGAGAAAGGCATGTGTGAACTATCAAAACGTTTGGTGAAAGGAAACAGAAATTATAACAAATTTGTCTCAACGTTAAGTTTTGAAAGTAAAAAGACTGCGACCTTGACCTTGGAGTTAGCCGGGGTCTGAGGGTTTTGGATTTGTCACAGCATGATAGAGAATCATTAGAGAAAGGCATGTGAGAAATATCAAAACGTTTGATGAAAGGAAACAGATATTATAACGTATTTCCCCCAACATTAAGTTTATGAAAGCACTACGCCAATGACCTTGATGTTAACAGGGTCTGAGCATCGTGGATTTGTCACAGCATGAAAGCTAAGTTTATGAAAGCACAAAGACTGTGACCATGACCTTAGGGTTAGCGGCAGTCTGAGTGTTGTGGATTTGCATGACAGAGAATTGTTAGAGAAAGGCATGTGTGAAATATCAAAACGTTTGGTGAAAGGAAATAGAATTTATAACAAATTTCCCCAGACGTACAACCAGGCAGACGGACGGACAGACAGACGCTGACTATTATGCTGAGGGTATGCCATAAGCACTCCTTTCTTTGAAAGGCGTGCTAATAAAGAGATTCCTTCTTAAATTTTGCAAAACAGTAATGTTATTGGAAAACAAATGTTTTTGCAATGGAACAACCGGAACAAGAGTGCCAGAGGTCACAATATACACCAGTCGAGGCATGGTCAACGAAGTGAAAAGAGTATGTCACATTAAGGTACTGATACTGGTACTGATAGCTGATTGTTATGTGCATATATTCGGAGTATGAAGTAAGTCGGCTGAAAACTAGAAATACAAAGAGATGGATAGACAACGCCACAACATAATATGCAGCATATAAAAAGTGAAACACACAGAAGAGCAAGTGGACAGGCCTCGAGCACTTCATTTTCAGACAAGAACATTGCCAATGGCATGTATCCATCACAACATGAAAATTGACACGATAAAGAAATTATAGGAGAATAGAGAAATGCCCAAAGTTATTTGACCTTGACTTGGGGCAAGGGGAGCATACTGGGGTGGGAAATTAAAATATGGATGATGACAAACAAGGACATGAAGTGTTAAAGGTATATACCCATTCAGTAGGCACAAAATGTTCTTTATATCAGAGACATCATCTGAGACATATTCTGGCAAAATAAACATTCATTCACCATTACCACACGTATTGATTGGCATTATTATACATTTTATACCAGACAATAACTTTCCACACTGATATCAGGGGCGATAACCGTGTTTCCTGAAAATGTTAACGGACATTACTATTTATACTCTGTATTTATTTTTCGATGTGCAATTATCATACTTTATAATCTGTCGAAAATATTATTTTTTCATGTGACACATTTAATTAGTATAAATAATTAAACAAGAGGGCGATGATGGCCCTAATTCGCTCACCTGACTCCATGAACACTAGAGGAGAATGTGACATGGAGTTCATGTGTTTTAAAAAAATTGTGCTATTTTTAGATGGCGGTCATCTTGGATTAAGCGATGACTCTCATTTTACCAAATCTGAAAATGCTTCACCCAAGGATCTTAACTTCCTATGAAGTTTGGCCAGCATCGGCCATGTGGTTCCTGAGAAAAAGACGTTCAAAATCTTGAATAAATGGACCTTTTGCTGGCCATCATGGATGACATAATCATCCGATTCCGACAAATATTGCACCAGAGCAATCGCCTCATTGATACCTTCAATTTGATATATGGCATGAGCATATTCGATCAAAAATAAAATTTGACCCCACGGACCATGCCCATTTTTGACCCCGGGGTCACCATTTTCACAACTTTGAAAGAGCATTGTAAATCGATCATTCCTACCAAGCTTAGTCGAAATCCGGCCAGCGGTTCATGAGAGAATTTCATGACATAAAAGAACAACCTTTTGACATTTCGGCGGCCATCTGGGATGATATAACAATCCGATTTCGACAAAAAATGTACCAGAGTGATCGCCTCATTAATACCTTCGATTTGATATATAACATGACCATATTCGGTCAAAAATAAAATTTGACCCCACGGGCCACGCCCATTTTTGACCCCGGGGTCACCATTTTCACAACTTTGAAAGAGCAATGTACATCGATCATTGCTACCAAGTTTTGTCGAAATCCGGTTGGCGGTTCTTGAGAAGAAGATTTTTGAAGAATTTGTGCTATTTTTAGACGGCGGCCATCTTGGATTACGTAATGACGTCGTTTTAAAAATTTTGTAATCCCCCTACCTAAGGACCATGACCATGAAGTTTGGTGACTATAGGCCCAATGGTTACCGAGGAGAAGACGTTTGAAAATGTTCACGGACGACGACGACGACGACGAACGACGGACACATTGCGGTAACAATAGCTCACATGAGCTTCGCTCAGGTGAGCTAAAAATACCATGCCTCATTTGCATATGAAAATAGCCTGATACCAACGCGCGTCACTATCAGTGAAATAAATATTACTAAATGATTCGATCTATATAGCGGGCACTCGTAATGTTTAGAACTGGTGGAACAGTGACACAATTATACACTTATTTAATTCCTATAAACATGATAAAGAACAGTTTGTGCCTATTGAGTGGGCATGTACCTTTAAGAGAATACAGTAAAGAAGCTATAGGCGAATGGAGGAACTCGCACATATCTACTAGACGGAAAATTTAAAAGTTATTTGACCTTGAACATGGGCAAGGGGAGTACGCCTGGGACGGGGGATGAAAATATGAATGATGGAAAATATGCACATAAAGTTTGAAGCCAATTGTTCATAAAGTAAACAAGTTATAGGAGAATGGAGAAACATCCACATATTTACTGGACGATAACTTCAAAATTATCTGACCTTGACATAAACATGTACATTAAGTTTCAAGCCAATCGGCCACACAGTAGTAAAAAGAGAATGGAGAAACGCGCACGGTCATACGGTAAACAGTTATAGCAAAATGGAAAACGTGACAGACAGACGGACATATAGACGGATGACTTTTATATCCTTATTTTCAAAAAGCATTTTCTGTAAGCAAGGGGTCTTCAAAAACACGTAAAAGGTGCGTGGGTGCGTGTGTGCGTGTGTGCGTGTGTGCGTGTGTGCGTTGGTGGTGTGGTGTGGTGTGTGTGTTGTGTGTTGTGTTTGTGTGTGTGTGTGCGTGTGTGTGGTGTGTGTTTTGTGGTGTGTGTGTGCGGGTGTGTTGGTGTGCGCGCGTGTGTGCGTGTGTGTGTGTGCGTGTGTGCGTGTGGTGTGAGTGTGTTGTTTGTGTGGTGTGAGTGTGGTGTTTGTGTGTGTATGTGTGGTGTGAGTGGTGTTTTGTGTGTGTATGTGTGCTGTTTGTGTGTGTATGTGTGGTGTATGTGTGGTATGTTTGTTTGTTTGTTTATTGGTGTTTAACGGCCTATCAACAGCTAAGGTCATGTAAGGCCGGGCAAACGGGTTCGATCCCATTTTAACCTGATGCATTGCGGGGAAAATCCCAAAATCAGAACGGAATATTTACATCGAGAACAAATATATTCAGCCCTGAAATAAGAATAACCGGACCTGGTGCCAGGTCCATACCACACCAAAGTCACTTGGCCCCTTCCCCTAAAATAGGATTACGAATATCGTAATACTCACATAAGGGGTATAACCAGATTCAACTGTCACATACAAAATTCCAAAGACATATGTGAGGGCCAAACCAGGTCTCCAATCGGAATTCCGGTAAGCATGAACCCCGATCGTTAAATTACCCATCACATGCTCCCACCTGCCACCCACTATGTGTGGTGTGAGTGTGTGTGTGTATGTGTGGTGCTTGTGTTGTGTGTGTGTGTGTGGTGCGAGTGTGGTGAGGTGTGGATTTTGTGAGTGGAGTGTGTAATGTGTGGTTGTGAGTGGTGTTTTGTGTGTGTATGTAGTGTGATGTGTGGTGTGTGTGTAGTGTGGTGTGAGTGTGTGTATGTGGTGTGTGGAGTGTGTTGTATGTGGTGCTGTGTTTGTGTGTAGTGTGGTGTTTGTGTGGTGGGAGTGGTGGTCTTTGTGTGGTGTTTTTGTGTGTATGTGTGTGTGTTTGTGTGTTGTACATGTGCCTTTGTTTGTGTGTGTAGTGTGGTGTTTGTGTGGTGGGAGTTGTGGTCTTTGTGTGGTGTTTTTGTGTGTATGTTGTGGTTGTTTTGTGTTTGTATGTGTGTATGTGTGGTGTTTGTGTGTGTGATGTGTGTGTGATGTGGTTGTGTGTGGTGTGTGTATTTTGTGTGGTATGTGTGTGTGATGTGTGTGTGTGTGTGAGGTGTGTATTAGTAGTGTATAGTATGGAGTGTGGTGTGTGTGTGTATGTGGTGTGGTGTTTGTGGTGGTTTGTGTGTGCATGTGTGGTGTGAGTGTGGTGCGAGTGTGTGTATGTATGCTGTTTGTGTGTGTACGTGTGGTGCTAGTGTGGTGTTTGTGTGCATAGGTGTGGTGTGAGTGTAGTGTTTGTGTGTGTATGTGTATGTGTAGTGCGAGTGTATTGTTTGTGTGTGTATGTGTGGTGTGAGTGTGGTGTTTGTGTGTGTACGTGTAATGTGAGTGGTGTTTGTGTGTATACGTGTAGGTGAGTGTGATGTTTGTGTGTGTATGTGTGGTGTGAGTGTGTGTATGTATGCTGTTTGTGTGTGTACATGTGGTGCGAGTGTGGTGTTTGTGTGTATAGGTGTGGTGTGAGTGTGGTGTTTGTGTGTGTGTGTGTATGTGTAGTGTGAGTGTGGTGTTTGTGTGTGTATGTGTATGTGTGGTGCGAGTGTGTTGTTTGTGTGTATGTGTGGTGTACAGTAGAGAAAACTCACGATACGTCGGTCGATCCTCTCGTGCTGCATTTTCTTCTCCTCTGCCTCCTTCTTCATCTTCTGGAGCTCGATCTCGCGCTGCTTCCGCTCTGTATACACCACCTGTCATACAGGCCGCCGGTCACTCGTGCATACTGAACGAGCCATGTGATTTTGTACGATATCATGAATACACATTACAATATTTATTATATTTTCCTTAAATGGTATCGAAATTTGAGGAAATTTGCAGCGCAAATGCTTTTTCTGATTCTATTCTGGATTTGCTCTGCAAATTTTGTCAATTTTCTAGGGGTGTAACGATTCACCGAAAATTTGATGCACCGCGATATTTTTCCGACGATGCGATTCACGGTACGTGACCCTGATATTCGATTTGATACTGTCTTCACAATTCAATGCTTTGGAATCCCAAATTGCGTGATAACTAGACATATTTGTTGGGACAATTTTATGAACACTACTAAAATTAAATTATCGGGAAGAATATACACAACCATATGTCATAACAATTGCAATTCCAACCTTCAAGTTTCCTGAGATCAATAACGCAGTGCGGTATGGCATAAATCCTAAATAAATGAAACGTTTTTAAAGCTATTTTTCGCTGTTAATCTGACATGTTGTGGTTGAAATTATCTGTAAATAACATTATTATAATACGAGACAGTTGTCAATTATAGCATTCACATTTAAATGCACTATGAGGGAGCGTGTAATAAAAAATGGGTGGGGTATTGAATATTAGCGAAAATGTCATGAAAATTTATAACGCGGTTTACCTTGGCCGTGGTGGCGACCTCTATTGCCCATCTACCCATCTATAAAGAGGCTCCAGTATATTGGGGAATATGTTTTATTTGAATTTCTGCATTATATCAAAAATATTGACCTCTGAGATTGAATTTTGTGAATGAGGTACTAGTATCGCGATACGTATCGTGATCCAAATATCGCGATACGGATCATATTGTGAGGTAGGTGTTACACCCCTACAATTTTCCATGTGTTCTACTTCTGTACTTTCTATAAAAAATGTGTCCAATTTCGACATCATTTACAGAAAATATCACAGTATCTGTAAATATTTTTCATGAAATATCGCACATCTTCTGAGGTACAAACATCACATGGCTCGTCTCATATGCCATTGACTCGGTAAATAAGTCAGTTCAACAGCATGTCACACAGATGGAAATGTATGGGGCAACATAGTATGGGCAGTATGCTCAGTATTGAAATAATATCCTTCAAGCACAGGAACTACAATATCCTTATCTAATGCCAGGCACCCATGTCACGAGACAACAATATATGTCACCATTGAGAAAAGGATTTACAATGTTTATGGCCAGTTTATGGCAGTTTCATCAGGGCCTGACGATTCAGTGATCAGACCGTGTTTGTCCCAGAATACCAGTCCATTGACTTTATGGTTAAAAATTATAATCCGGATACTCACTGGTCACATTTATTTGTGAACATTTTCATTAGTCGCAGTAACTTACCTTCTCATGCTTGGCGAGCTCAGACTGGGCGGACTCCCGGGAGATCTGGGCATCGCCGTGCATTGCAGTCAACTCCTTGAGTTCACAGCGCGTCGCCTGGATCTCCGCCTCCATCGCGTCCAGGATGCTCGGGAACTTGGCTGCCTCCTGACAACCAAACATAGATACACCAATAACAGATACACCAATCATGGGTACACCAATCACAGATACACCAATCACAGATACACCAACCACAGGTACACCAATCACAGATACATCAATCATGGATACACCAATAACAGATACAACAATCACAGATACACCAATAACAGATACATCAATCATGGATACATCAATCATGGATACAACAATCACAGATACACCAATCACAGATACACCAATCATGGATACAACAATCACAGATACATCAATCATGGATACACAAATAACAGATACATCAATCATGGTTACATCAATCACAGATACACCAATCATGGATACACCAATAACAAATCAATCATGGATACACCAATCACAGATACACCAATATATACACATACATACATCATCATGGTACACAATAACAGATCACAGATACACCAATCATGGATACACCAATAACAGATCAATCATGGATACACCAATCACAGATACACCAATCATGGATACACCAATAACAGATACATCAATCATGGATACATCAATCACAGATACACCAATCATTGGAATACACCATTAAACAGATCAATCAATCTTGGATTCAAATCTAATCACAGATACACCAATCATGGATACACCAATAACAGATACATCAATCATGGATACATCAATCACAGATACACCAATCATGGATACATCAATCATGGATACATCAATCACAGATACACCAATCATGGATACATCAATCATGGATACACCAATCATAGATACACCAATCACAGATACATCAATCATGGATACATCAATCACAGATACATCAATCATGGATACACCAATAACAGATACACCAATCACAGATACATCAATCATGGATACACCAATCACAGATACACCAATCATGGATACACCAATAACAGATACACGATTCATGGATACACGAATCATGGATACACCAATCACAGATACACCAATCATGGATACACCAATTACACCAATCATGGATACACCGATCATGGATACACCGATCATGGGTACACCAATCACAGATACACCAATCATGGCTACACCAATCACAGATATACCAATCACAGATACACCAATCACATATACACCAATCACAGATACAACTAGATTGGTCAGTAAGCGAGGCTTACGGAATACACCCCGCGTGGGCCCAGGTACCCCTAAAATATGTAAACAATTTCCAAGTGTGTGGGCTTGTGACCTTGACTCTGGGATTAGCGGGAGCGGCATGAACGTGAATTTGGCACAGGGTGTTAGAGGTCCATTGGAGCAATGAGTGTGTGAAATGTGAAGCAGATCCGAGCAAGGAAATAGAAGTTATAACCGATTTCTATGATGATAAGTTTTGTAAAGAGACTACCGTATAACCTCGAATTAACGCCCCCAGGGGCGTTACATTTTACAAAAGGGGGGCATATGAAATATTAAGAATTTTCAATGAAAGAAATAGAAGTTATAACATATTTCTCTGATGTTAAGTTTTGTAAAGGGACTAAGTATGTGACCTTGACCTTGGGATCAGCAGCGGTTGGACAGTCGTAGATTTGTCACAGCATGATAGTACAACCTTAGAGGAATGCACAAGTGAAATAATAAGAATTTTCAATGAAAGAAATAGAAGTTATAACATATTTCTCTGATGTTAAGCTTTGTAAAGGGACTAAGTATGTGACCTTGACCTTGGGATCAGCAGGGGTTGGACAGTCGTAGATTTGTCACAGCATGATAGTACAACCTTAGAGGAATGCACAAGTGAAATAATAAGAATTTTCAATGAAAGAAATAGAAGTTATAACATATTTCTCTGATGTTAAGTTTTGTAAAGAGACTAAGTATTTGACCTTGACCTTGGGATCAGCAGGGGTTGGACGGTCGTGGATTTTGGCACAGCTTGGTAGTAGAGCCTTACAGGAATGCATGTGTGAAATATTAAGCATTTTAGATGAAGGAAATAGAAGTTAGAACAATATTTCTCTGATGTTAAGTTTGCGGACTAAGTATTTGACCTTGGGATCTGCGGGGGTTGGACGGTCGTGGATTTGGCACAGTAGTAGAGCCTTACAGGAATGCATGTGTGAAATATCAAGCATTTTAGATGAAGGAAATAGAAGTTATAACAATATTTCTCTGATGTTAAGTTTATGGACTAAGTATTTGACCTTGACCTTGGGATCTGCGGGGGTTGGACAGTCGTAGATTTGGCACAGCATGGTAGTAGAGCCTTACAGGAATGCATGTGTGAAATATCAAGCATTTTAGATGAAGGAAATAGAAGTTATAACAATATTTCTCTGATGTTAAGTTTACGGATGCACGGACGGACGGACGGACGGACGGACGGACGGACGAACTTACATTTCGGACCTTAGGGGGTACTTGCTATATAAAAGATCAAAGGAAATACCCCGTAAGACACAATAGGCTTACGGGGTACGGATTAAGTTCCATTGTGTTCTAACCCTAACCCATTGTCTTAGGCCACGCCCCCTACCCCATAAGTACCCTAATGTGTGCCCAGACGGACGCACGC
The DNA here is from genome assembly GCA_029237695.1 of Conchocele bisecta. Lineage (NCBI taxonomy): Eukaryota > Metazoa > Mollusca > Bivalvia > Lucinida > Thyasiridae > Conchocele > Conchocele bisecta. The sequence continues at coordinate 23,786,829 of CM055271.1, read as the reverse complement.
ACGCACGGACGCACGCACGCACGGACAACCTGACTCCAGTATACCCCCCCACAACTCGTTGCGGGGGGTATAACAATCATGGATACACCAATCACGGACACACCAATCACGGACACATCAATCACGGATACACCAATCATGGCTACACCAATCATGGGTAGTGGGGTATGTGTCACTGATGTATATATCAATGTGTTACACATTCTACTCACACATTCTAACTTCTTCTTGATGTCTTCATAGATGCGGCGCAAATGTGTTGCCTCGTCGATTTTCAGGCTCGTCTTGTCGTAACTGTTCTCCAAGTACCGCATTTGCTGCCAAGAAAATAATGAAGACATGGCTATTCAGAAGATGTAGAAGTATTTACCGTACTAACTCTAAATATTCAGACACAATTTATTTGAGGCAACACATATAACTATATGGTTGGCTGATACATCTTGGTCCGAAATATCCATAAACTGACAGACAGTACATGTACAATCATGTCCAGTAGATGTTGAGAGTAATGTCCCTTTGTCATGTTTTGTTGAGAGAGTAGGAATTCAGTTGAAAATCCTATATTTTATCATTTTTTCCTTCGCAGTATAACTCTTGCCTCTATTAAACGCCCACCCAGGAATTTGGAGCCACTAATGATTCTTATAAACACTCAAGAGTCTATTAGAATTTGGTAAACATGGTAAATGTTAGCATTTGACAGTGTGTATACTGACATAACCCAATGGTATCCAATCACCATGAGTTCGAGAAAGAAACCAATGTTAGTTATTGGTTATCATTTTATTGACACCCTCGTGTTGTAAACGAAATTCGAAAGCATGCGAGGACATCAATAACGTATTTAAAGACCCTGTGTCTCAGATGTGGATGAAATGCGGGAAAACAGTTCTCAGATGATGTTTCTGATATACATAACATTGTGTGCCTACTCAGTGGGCATGTACTGTTTTTTATATCAGAGAAATCATCTGAGACATTTTCTGGCATAATAAAAATTTATTCACCATTACCCCACATATTGATTGGCATTATTATACATTTTATATCAGACATAAATTTCCACACTGATAGCAGGGGCGATAACCGTGTTTCCTTAAAATGTTAACGGACATTACTATTTATTCTCTGTATTTAATATTATTTGTTCAGGTTACGCATTTAATTAGTATAAATAATTAAAAAATATCATGCCTCATTTGCATATGAAAATAGCCTGATACCACCGTGGTGAGTCACTATCAGTAAAATAAATATTACTAAATGATTATATCTGTATAGCGTGCACTCGTAATTTTTAGAACTTGTGGGATAGTGACAAAATTATACACTCATTTAATTCTTATAAAGAACATTATATACCTACTGAGTGGGCATGTACCTTTAAAAAATAAAATAAAATGTAGTCATGACAAACTTGTTTTGACTAGACGTACGTCAGCAATAACAATCAATTCTTGCACTGTTAAATTTGGTTAGTTTTGCTCATCATACACGTACATGGTGAGCTATTAAAGGTATTACAGTGTTTGTGGTGATTATATACAAGTATGCAATGCTGAAAATATCTTATAATAAAGCTTTTGAAGAGTTTCAAGCGGTTGTATTTTTGTGTCTATTCTGCAGCAAAGCGACAGTCAGTAGCAACCATGAATTGGTGAACGGGATTACGTCACTACTCGCGTGGTTTTCCAATAAATCTATCACGCAATAGGCCTACAGCCCAGTTCAATTCAGCATGAAATTTCCTGGAGTGGATGTTTACGATATAGGAGAAACTGACTTTCAAAAGCGATAATCAGCCTACCGACACATATTTATGATCAGTGACAAGTTGCAACTGTATTCACACAACACGGATTGACATATCTCAACTGTGAAATGCATCTTCGGAAGTACCATCTGAGACACAGCCACTTTAATTAATATATTATTTTGTTTATTGAGCATTCATGAATGCAGATTTTATTTATTTATTTATCTCAATGTTAGCCACAGACTGTGGAGTGGCGGAGGTGCCTGGACAGTGGAAACGTAAGACTGCTGCAAAACGGTACAGGAGCTTACTGCAGTGTTACACACGGGCACCAACCTGGGCATCGGTGGACTCGCCCTTATCCATGGCGACGGCGTCCGACGAGTCCTTCACCATCTGGTTGTATTGGGTCTGCAGGTCCTCCAGCTTCTTCTGCTTGCTCGCCGTCTGGTGGCGCAGTGCGTTCAGCCGCTTTATCGTGTCACACACCTTGTGGTCCATCACCGTGATCGCTTGCTGCAATCAGTCATCTACTCAATGATTGATTCATTGATCGGAGTTATACATCACGGTCATATTGCAATCAGTCATCGATTCAGTGATTGATTTATTGACTGGAGTTTGTTCTACAGCACGGTCATATTGCAATCAGTCATTGATTCAGTGATTGATTTATTGACTGGAGTTTGTTCTACAGCACGATCATATTGCAATCAGTCATCGATTCAGTGATTGATTTATTTACTAGAGTTTGTTCTACAGCATGGTCATATTGCAATCAGTCATCGATTCAGTGATTGATTTATTGACTAGAGTTTGTTCTACAGCATGGTCATATTGCAATCAGTCATCGACTCAATGATTTATCAGGTAAAGCTTTGTATTGACCGAATACGTACTAAATAATAATATAATGTCGTATCAGGCATTGACAACCAAAATTCAGAAATTTATTATTTTTCCATAATAATCAATTTGACTCATCAACTCAAAAAAGAAGTTAAAACACTGTGGATGGAATATCCTGTTCTCTCATATTTCTGTGCCCTTAAGCAATAAAAACTGCATGTGCACATAAATGGACACTGATACATACATATTTATATCAACATTATATATAAACAAGAAAATGTAGCCTGTCGGCACACGAATCCCCCTATGGCAGATTGGAGAAACTGTGGCAAAGATATTAACCAAAAGTTATAATTCATTTCAAAATCAGTACTGAAGGTGTGGCAATATTATTTTTTATAAGTTAGTGTTTGTTAGTGTTAATTGTTGCTTGATTTTAAGAATTTTTTACTTATAAATGTATGTTTCTAATCAAATATCACAATTTGGTAAAAATTGACAACTTTTACTTTTGTCATACTAGTACATTGTATACTGCAATATGCAAGTAGTGCACAGATTTTAGAAGGAACAAATTTATGAGAGCTGGGTAAACTTACACGGCCAGTCTTGTTCTTCATGGATGCCCGCTGGACTGGGTGCTCCTGGAACGCCTTGTTGATCACATGCTGGTCTTGCTGTAAATACAAAATGTCTCCATGTCTCACGTCAAACAGACAGCTGTGATTGTCAGCAAAAATATCATTAGAAATGTTTACAACTGTTTACTGTCAGGAGCGCACTAAATAAGATTTAACTTGTAATGGGCACTGAAGTATCATAAGATTGGTCCGGCGAAGGTAGGGACTGTGCGCCCACCCTCTCTAACCCATATTTTTACATGGACAGATCTGATGATTTTTCTCATTTCTCACCCACAGCATATGTTGTTACCACGATGTTGAACCGGCCTGTCAAGTGCACGGGCTAATACAAATATTATCAAACAAGATCTAGCTGACACGAAAAACAAAACCTAATGATCCATGTTGAAGTTAATTGTGGCCTTTAGGAAATGCATAGTTTATGTTCATATGATATAAATAATAACCATTACATTCCTGACCAATTTTGTTTTGTTTTCATGAATTCCAAATATTTCAATAAAACCATCATATGTTTGTCACAAGAATTCCGCGGAATCAAATGTCTTGGCCTTGTTCTGCCTTGACCATGACCCTTTACCTTGACCCTGGGGCCCCGAGAATAGTCCTATATTCATGTACATATCATTCATAGCAAAGGTATGTATAAAGTTTGATGACTGTAAGCTGATAAGGTGTTGAAGTAATGACCGTAAAACGAAAACTTAACATTGAATGACGACGACGACTCCGGAAAAGCAAAACCTTAGTCTTAGTCTTGCTTTCCGCTTTCGCGGGCGAGACAAAAACTATTGCAGGTGCAGATACAAAAATTTCCTGAGGGGGGACCCCCAGACCCCCCGACTTTACAATGCGCAGCATCGCGCTTCGCGCTCACAGAGGTCGGCTACATCGATTTGGAATTTCCGACCCCACCCCTGCAATTATTTCTGTATCCGCCCCTGTATTGGCCCGGCAATCACCGGACCTGTTCTGATGCCCCTGGGTTTACTGAATAGCTTAAGTCAAATAGACAGATGTGTGGGGATTGTAAGCAAAAATATAATTTAGACATTAGAAGTGTTTACTGCCAGGAGACCATTAAATGAATTTGTAACTTGTAACAGGTTCTTTTAAGGACCTGTTCTATACTTGATCATCATCTGATTGAAAGATAAGTGCTTCCTAAATGTTATGGGATATATATATGTATAACATAATGATATATGTGAACATTAGCTTTTACTGTATACTATACGACGCATGGAGTTGCTATGTCGGCAATCTTAGTGTGTACAAGCCATCAGTCAGCTTTACCTCTTGTTGCATTTGACACATACCACAAATAATATGACACATACATAAATACAATTTGGTGCAAAATCTTCTACAGATGTTAAACAACAACATCCATTGGGTTGTTTTCATCACAGTTATATACAAAGTCTGATTTCTGAAGAATTTGTTGACCTGTTGTTAAATTTTTTGAGAATCTAGTAATCATGGTAATGGCTGTGTAACAGGCAGATATCAGATATAAATTTCCACACTGATATCAGGGGAGATAACAGTGTGTCCTTAAAATGTTAACGGACATTACTATTCGTACTTTATATCCCAACAGAGATATAGCAATTTGAAAAATATTAACGTAAAACTTGAACGCGAGCATAAAAATATCATGCCTCATTTGCATATAAAAATAGCCTTATACCTCCGAGAGTCACTATCAGCAAAATAAATATTACTAAATGATTATACATGTACATGTATGTGTAAAGTGGGCACTAATAATTTTTAGAACTGGTGGTGACACAGTCTGACACAACTAGAAATGTGGCCTGTCGGCACACGAATACCCCAACTGGCAGCCAAAGAAAACGAGGCATTTTTGATTATCAGCCATTTAGCCGAGCGTTACGCATCAAGTCTGTGACCTTGACCCTGGGCATAGTGTGATAATCCATGCATCGGTGTAGAAGATATAGAGCGGAAGGGAATTTCAATAGGTTTGACATTTGACCTTCAACTGTGACCTTGACCTTGGACGTAGGTGCGTGGTTATTGATCGCGGCACACCTTCTCATCATGAGAAACATTTGTGCCAAGCCATTTGATAATCCATGCATCGGTGTAGAAGATATAGAGCGGAAGGGAATTTCGATAGGTTTGACCTTTGACCTTCAACTGTGACCTTGACCTTGGACGTAGGTGCGTGGTTATTGATCGCGACACACCTTCTCATCATGAGAAACATTTGTGCCAAGCCATTTGATAATCCATGCATGGGTGTAGAAGATATAGAGCGGAAGGGAATTTCCAACAGACCGACCGACAGACCGACAGACCGACAGACCGACCGACCGACCGACCGACCGACCGACCGACAAGCTGACTCCTATATACCCCCAACAAACTTTGTTTGTGGGGGTATAATAATACACTTATTTAATTCCTATAAAAAACATGTTGTGCCTTAGTACTGAGTGGGCATGTACCTTTAATGTTTAATGGCCTGTTAACAGCTAAGGTCATTTTAGGCCGGGTCAACGGGGTCAAATCCTGTACTTCACATGTGCAGATGTGGGAAAGTCGTAAAATCAAACATAATTTACATAAACAAGAAATGTGGCCTGTCGGCACACTAATACCCCCAGTGGCAGATTGGAGAAACTGTGGCAAAGTTAATTAATCAAAGTGATAAGTATGCACAAGCACATTTATGAAGGTCAAAAGGTCAAGGTCATATTATAGGTGAATAGTATTAGACATAAAATCGCCAAAGATCAGAAAAAAATAAGCCAAAGCTGAATCATTAGGAGAAACATATCAAAACTCCCCATGAATCCCACTGGAGCTTAATCCAAAATTCAATATGGCGTCCAAGATGGCTGCCATAAATGTATTAAACACATTAAGGCGACTATAATGAACATATTCACACATAGCGCGGCAGCATATCAGTGAACAATACATATGTTAACCTTTCCAATAAGTACGAGTCATTTAACCTTTCAAATATCCAAAATGGCTGCCAAAAATACCAACAAAATATGTAAAAGTAATATTTTCTTCACAACATATATGAATTGATTTTTAATTGTTTTGAAGTTACAGTTACTATAATTAAAGCTTCAAGAAGTTTATATTTGAAATAATATGGCGTCCAAGATGGCCGCAAAAACTTGAAAACGTTGTCCAATAAGCATAACAGAAGGCCGCAGCTGACACGCTGAGCCTGCCTAGACTGTTGTTAGTCAGAGAGTGTATTGATAGTACCAATGTTTACTGATTGTATGAGGGTGTGTATATGTGGTTAGATATACATTTGTATGGTACTTAAAATGTTTAATTCAAAATTTGTAAAACCGTTAACGCAATTCAATTTGACGTTGTGTATGAAGGTCAAATGGATGGTCTACAGAATGAAGTATGGATGGTAACAAAATAAACATTTGCAGTTTCAAGTTGACGCGAGTTAGCATTGCGGGTCTATGTATACGGTATTTAAATTAAAAAAATGTTAAAACGCAATCTGATTATGATTGGAGAGATATAAGTGATGTACATTTTGGGCGGACTCTCCCACAGACGGACGTACAGTAACATACATGTCTGTATGCCATCATGATCACTATGTCTCGCTTTCCACGATGGGCTCGACAAGCAATTACTTTTAGTTACATCTGTCTTTCTTTTGGAATTAATTCACATTACCGTAACTACCGTTTTTCTCTTCTTTTTTTTTACAAGACATACAATATACATGTAATTAACATAATGAAAACATGTCCAAACATACATACAACAAAAAAAAAGAAAAGAAAAAAAGTGTGATGCAATTGTCAATCAAGTAAAAGACATGGAAGGTTGGTGGCTGGTTGATTATATTAAGGTATTGTTAAGTTGACATGCAATTCTATTTAATATTATCATTGTTTATTAGCTATTCATCAAGGGTGTTGTGCATTCATGAATATAGTTTTGTAATTAGTGTCCCATATTGCGTCAAATTTATCTAATGTATTGTTGTCGTGCGCAATTTGACGATGAATTTTGTATGTTTCTGTCAGTCTTGATTTTAGTGCAGTGAAATATAAATTCTGTTTTATTGTTCTTGATCGGTATATATATGCTTTTGTTTCCATAAAAATAAAATAATTTTGACTACTTCAGATGTCGTATTTTCGAAAAGCCCAAATAGGAAAGATTTTTCTGTTAGTTCTATTGTTATGTTATTATTTCTTAGCAATTCTGTCAAATTAGTTAGCAATTTTTCTGTTTGGGGACACTGCCAAAACATATGTCTAATGGTTTCTGTATCCGAGCTACATAGATTACATAAATTGTTATTAACAGCTCCTATCATGTATAAGGAGGTACAGTCAAACCTGTGAATAAAGGCCAGCCATGGGAAGTGAAAAATCTGGCCTTTGTTCACAGGTGGTCTTTATTCGCAGGGTCATTTATATAGTAAATGTGCCATTGGTACAACAAAAGTGTGGCCTTTACAGCCAGGTGATTGCTATTTGGAGGTGGTCTTTAGCACAGGTTTGACTGTATTTGTCACTAATATATTATGATTTATTCTAACTTGTAACCATCTTAACCTTGTACTTTTGGTAGTTCTAAATGGTTCTTGGTATATAGATTTCCATTTGTTTGCACTAAATTCGTATATAGCATTCAATTTTTGTTTGCCGGTAGGTGTTTCTGTGTTTTTGTTTAGTATACTATACATGTCCTTAGACCCCTTGCATAATCTTAGAATTGTTCTTAAAGGTGCTGGTTGTTCTAACTTTTGTGTTATTAATATTTGATGTTTTTGGAATAGTGATTTCAATGAAGATGACAGACCGTGGTAATGAAGATAATTAATGTTTATGCCTGTATTCTGTTAACTATAAATTTGATAAAATAAAGCATATTGCATATACAGTATGTAAGATCCATCTAATTCAATGTGGCGTCCAATATGACTGACAAAATCTGATAATTTGTATAATATATTGATCAGTAACAAACTGTGTATAATGTTTCAGAAATATTTTCCGTTTGCCGTAATTACATTTATATACGAGTACATTGTAGACACAACGTATACATTTCAAGTAAAATAAATAATTATTTGCGATTATTTGTTGTTTTGTCGGCCAGCCTATATTTGTATGCATGTATGCCTACCTACAATGTATCAGCTTATATTATGATATTGTCAAATCATATATTATAAGATACATGTATATTATATATTTGATAAATTATAATACACACCATAATTATGTTACTAAGCAAAGGTTAGATAGCATGACCTTCTCGGGTGGTTACCAGGGATATATATTGTTTACAATGGTGCAAGTTATATATTATGTGTAATGCATATGGATTGCAAAGCAATGCATACATTATATGAGTACACACATTGTAGAATCATACAGAAGACAGACCTTTGATTTATAAGGAAGTATGTGACACATTGTCCAGGTCTCATTCCCTTGCAATTTGATGTTGACAACCGACGTTTAAAGTCTCCTGTCCGTGGACACATGTTTACACTAACTGACAAGCTGTGGGTGGTTGGCTCGGAGCATGAGCCGGAGTAGCGGTGCGGGTCAACCTTACCAGAAGCGTGATATCCCTGATTTAGACCTCAATTTGGCTTCCATGTACGCGAGTGTTGAAGCCGGTTATCCTAATTGTATGTGTAGTAAGATTAGAGTACTCCATTACGTTTAGGGGTTGGGACTAAGCGACTCTTGTGCATTGAGGACCTGGCACAAGTCCGGATATTCTAAATTGAGGGCTGAATATATATTTTCTCGATGCAAATATTCAGTTCTGATTTTGGGATTCCTCTTTATAGATGAAATACGGGATTTACCCTAGTTGATCGGTGCCTAAAATAGCCATAACTGTTGACAGCCCGTTAAACACAATTATTCAATATATCTATCTAGCATTCTAGCGGTCCAAAAACACAAGTTTAATGTAAAATAATGTTTATACTTATTTAATTTCTCTTTGGTGTACCGTAAAGTCATATGTCATATTTGTGCATACCAGAACAAGTTGAAACATGTCTCATCTGATACATGTAAATAAATATGGCATATGAATCAAATTGATTCAATCATCGCTCTAGATAGGGATACACATATCGTTCATTATATATGATTACATGAATATTATGCATGGGAATAATATGGTGGTGGTATGCATGTTATACCAGTTCCTGTAGATGTCAAAAAGTGGAATGTCACACAAATTAGAATGTAACTATTGCATGTATTACGTTAAATTATTGTTGATTTGCTAAATATGGTCATAATGAGCGCAGTATTTTAAAATAAATTGATATTTCAAAGTCAATCATCAATCACGTTTATCCGCGCGAATGGAACTACATGTACCAACTGATAATATAATATAGCTGCTGCTATCACCTCATGCTCATGTATGCAAAATTTACTTTATTATGCTGCCCATCTTCCCTAAACACATCGATTTAAAAATTAATTATTTACAATTATTTTAGTTCTAGGGACCATCATTTTGGGGGTAAACTGTTGATATAGATCAAAGGTACTTATAATCGATAATTTCAATGCGGGTGCTTCGTGAGGATAAATTAATGCCACTGGTGATTTGTTTAAAAGTTAATGATAAGTTTGCTAATTCAGCAGGTTATGCAGGTACAAACATAATTGTGCTTGATAGTACTGCAATGAACTAAGTCTGCCAATTTAAAAGACATGTTTCAAGCATAAATATGTGCTGTGTTGATTTGTCGTAATAGATATTATAGTTATTTAGCGATATTTATCAAATTTTGGTGGCCATCTTGAATACCATTTTGCATAATAAAATAAGTACTGCGTAGTTCAAATGTCTTCAAATTACCCAAACAACAAATTCATATACAATGTATAGTAATTAGGGTAAATCTTATATATTTTATATACAAATTTACTTCATTTTGCTTCATTTCTCGCATATGGTGGCCATATTGAATATAATTTTACACAACATAATATATAAAATATGTATTAAATCTATTGTATAGATGGAATGTCTCCTAATAACCTAAATATTACATTTGAATATAGGTATTTCAAATGTTCCACATATTTGCTCAGTTTAGAGGGTTAAGTGATGTTGGTGGCCACCTTGGACGCCAGTTTGATTGTATTACATTTCACAATTTGGTATATTATGATTCCTTAGTTATATTCAATATGTTTCGGCACATTTTTTTTTGTGATTGGTTTAATGGATTTTGCACTATTTATGATTTTTGTCATTTTGGACGCCATCTTGATTCCTGGATTAAGCTCCAGTGGGATTCATGGGGAGTTTTGATATGTTATTACTAATGATATTTTGGTCATTTTATGAAAAATTCAGCTTTGGCTTATTTTTTCCCCGATCTCAACCATAATACTCTTCGCCTATTAAGGGCAGTGTTGATGTGTGGCTTTTGTCCACAAGTATGATGTATTGAAATATTAAAGTAATCCATCAAGGTATATAGAAATTATGACAGAAATGAGAAGTTCCGGCGAACTTAAATTGATGTGTGAAAAAGTTCAAAGTTGTCAAGGTCATGGTCATATTAAGGTCATTAAGGGCAGCATGGATGTGTGGCGTTTGTCCACAAGTATGCTGTGTTGAAATAGTTAAAGGTACATGCCTAACTCAGTAGGCAGAACATTTTCTTTATATCAGAGACATCATCCGAGACATTTTCTGGAAAAATAAATATTCATTACCCCACGTATTGATTGGCATTATTATACATTTTATATCAGACGTAAATTTCCACACTGGTATCAGGAGCGATAACTGTTTCCTTAAAATGTTAACGAAAATAACTACATGTATTTATTCTCTGTATGTATTTTTGATGTGCAATGATAATGCTTTATAATCTGTCGAAAATATTATTTTTTCATGTGACCCATTTAATTAGTATAAATAATTAAAAAAATACCATGGCTCATTTGCATATGAAAAATGCCTGATACCACCGCGCGTTACTATCAGTAAAATAACTATTACCAAATGATTGAATCTGTATAGCGGCACTCGTAATTTTTAGAACTGATGGAATAGTGACACAATTTTACACTTATTTAATTCCTATAAAGAACAGTTTTTGCCTACTGAGTGGACCTTTAAGTAATCCTGTAAGGGATATAGAAGTTATGACAGAAATGAGACGCTCCGTCAAACTTATTAATGTGTGAAAAAGTTCAAAGTTGTCAAGGTAAAAGGTTAAGGTCATATTAAGGGCAGCATGGATGTGTGGAATTTGTCCACAGGTATACTGTGTTGAAATATTAAAGTAATCTTTCAAGGGATAAAGAAGTTATAACAGAATCTAGAAACTCTGGTGAACTTTTTAATTTGGAAAAAAGTTCAAAGTTGTCAGTCATATTAAGGGCAGCATGGATGTGTGGCATTTGACCACAGGTATGCTGTGTTGAAATATTTAAGTAATTCAAGGGATATAGAAGTTACAACAGAATTTCTAAACTCCGGTGAACATCTTAATGTGCCGGGACACACAGACGGACAGACACACAGTCCAAACACTATATGCCTCCAGCTCTATCGAGACCGGGGGTATAAAAATATATATTCAGCCTTGCAGTTAGAATAACCTGATCTGTTTCCAGGACCTCACTACACAAGAGACCAGAGTCAGTTAGCCCTACGTCTAAAAAGTAATAGGAATGGCACTAATCTTACTAGTCTTATAATGCCATTATGGGTATATCCGGATTCAATTTTATATACAAAAAAGTAAGAAATGTTCACAAGGGCCAAACCAGGGATATCGGGAAACCAGTAAGAGGATGAACCACTTTCATTAAATTACCCTTTGCATGCTCCCAAGTTAGGGATGGAGCCCCACAATGGTAGCAATTGTTTTTTGGCAGAAACAGTACAAACCTGGTGCCCGCTGCAGTACATTTAATATGACTAAAAAGTCTGTAAGTGCAAACAGCCAATACTGCAAAATATTTCATGGATGTGTTCACATTTAATGATGTATACATACAGGTGGAAATGGAGGTAAATGTATCAGGGAACTAAGTAAATGTGATATGCAATTCACAACTTAGATGGCCGTGGCCTGCATGTCGTGCCCGCTGAGGCTTTGATAGTATAATTTATACGGAAAAACTTAACCGGACTATATCACGCTGTCCATAAGCGGGGGCAGCAAATACAAACTTTGGAGGAATTCTTGTTCTTAACAAATGTATTATTGTAGTGGCAGCTCCCATATACTTACAGATAAGGAGTCGCTGAGCTTCTTTCTAAGTTCCTTATTTTCTTTTCTCAGCTTCAGTATCGTCTCCCTGTTCTTTTTCATAGCGTACTGTGATGTTTCATAGTACGCCTTTCTGTCGCCCTCTGTAGTAGAAATTACCCACACATATATGAGACACGCCATGTTGGTGATAATATGTGTCACAGGACATGTGCAAAATGGATTTGATGATTTACGGCAACAGTCATTGTCAAAATAGCTTGATGTGTGATGATTTTACGACAGTCATCGGTAATTAGACTAGTATACGACAGACAGCAAAATTTTCGACTTTTACCTCTTCTAAATTCCTGCCAACCATTGTATTATCATTTGCTTTTTTATTCACATTCAAGAAGGTGCAGATGTATATCCGCCATTTTGGTCAATTGTCTGCTACCCAAAAAACAATAGTCAAATTGTCCGCTATGCAGACAGCATATATTCAAGGAAACGCCTGTTAAATCCTGATCTATGGGTCGATGTTCACAAATCAGGGACTATGCCTGGTCAAATGCTTGAACACACAACTTGAACACACAACCTCTGGTATTGAAGTCTATAGAGTTCTAACCTCTCGGCCATAGACAAGTGTTGTTAATCGTTAAAAAAAGTAATATCTGTATTGGTGGGCTACCAGATTCAACCAGCCCCTCTGTTTCTGGCTAACATAAAGGTTTTGTGATTATTTTTGCGTTTGTAGATCCCAAGATTGCATTAAAACTGAGCAGAAATGTAAATAAATCATGTTTGTCTAAAAGTAAGTCAATGAAGTAATTTTATTCAATGTTAAAGACAATGTCAAAATTTAGATACAACAATGTGAGTCAAAATCGCCAGAATCTAACATGGAGTTACGTTGTGTTACCAACAGACTGTTCTGTTCTATTTTTAGTAGCCTTTCTTATGCCAATCCGGATGACAACATTCATTCTATAGTCTGTTTCAGAGTTTTATCAACTGTTTTCTCATTATATTAAAATTTATAATACATTTAAAATTTCATCAATTGTGACACTCTCAATCACGCATGCGCAAACAAAATCGGTTTTCTTGCCTTTAAGCAGTCTAAAAATCGATGATAAAAATATATTTAGAACGTAACTGAGGACATTATTTTCCTTCTATGATGTAAAGAATACTATAAAGATATTTACTTTATAAATACAAAAGGTTTTGTGTGATTTTCAGTCTTTCAATATAGTTAAAACTGCTTGTGAAACAAAAACCGAGTGCAGTCGGTTACCGGGTGGCTGACTATATAGTTGCAGCCTGTAACTCTGTGACCCTCCCGTACCATACGTACCTGTGTTACAGTTCCTCCTATAGCATTCCCCTGCAGAGTGGCGAATCAGATCTGATTCGCACTTTAGATAGTAATTATGACATTTTAAAAATATCACTCAATTGAAATCTGGGTTAGAATTAGGAAACTGATTTCAACTAATACTTCTAAAGTAGTTTTTATCCTTGCAGCAAATTTTGTCTACTTAGAAACTAGGGTACAACAAAAAGAGTTTTGGCTGGTACTGATTGGGTCTAAAGTAGATTTTACTTAGTAGGTCTTGTGCATTGGTAAATTTATGAAATAATTAATGTAATGTAATATGGTAGTTTCATAATACAGATATTTACTTCATATAAAAAATACACAAAATTGCACATAATTAACATTTGAAGTGAGAACCAGATCTGATTCGCTACTCTGCAGGGGAATGCTATGGGAGGAAATGTAACTCTATGGTGCACCGTTTTGGACTTTAATAACACTTTGTGATATCACCCATTCAAATAGGTGATATCACTCATTCGAATAGGTGATATCACCCATTCGAAAGGGTGATATGACTGATTCATTCTGAATAGGTGATATCACCCTTTCAAATAGGTGATGTCACCCATTTGAATAGGTGATGTCACCCATTTTAATAGGTGACGTCACCCATTCCCATTCAAATGGGTGATATCACTTATTCAGATTTGAATGGGTGATACCTATTTGAATGGGTAATATCACCATTTTGAATGGGTGATATCACCGATTCATTCTGAATAAGTGATATCACCATTTTTAATAGGTGATATCACCTTTTTAATAGGTGATATCACCCATTCAAATAAGTGATATCACCCATTCAAATAAGTGATATCACCCATTTGCTCCCAATGAATGATATCATTTGAATAGGTGATAACACCTATTCGAATGGGTGATATCACCTATTTGGAAGGGTGACATCACTATTTCAGAATTAATGGGTGATATCACCTATTTGAATGAGTGATATCACCCATTTGAATGGGTGATATCACAAAATGCTATTAAAGTCCAAAACAGCGCCCCATATATAACGTACGGCAGGGTTACAGAGTTACAGGCTGCAACTAGCTGGCGTCCCATTACACATGAATCAAGAGAAGAACTGCTGAGCTGGTGACCCTATCGCCTATGTGGCAGTTGGAATTTGTTGGGGATAAATAAAATATCGCATCACATGTATATTTGTTAAATTCTTTAATCCCACCCACCCTTTGACCATTGTCTCCTTTCGGGTTATACATCATTCACCGTCCTCACTAGTCGTTTCATAGCTGTAGACTTAGCCATTGTGGACTTTACATCTATATGTAACTTTACTGTAGGTATGTAGCAGTAGGTATGACATAGTGGCTAGTTTAGCGTAGTAAAATTATTTTGTTAGGCAGTCACATGACTAACAAATGCACTGTTTTGCATGCGCGCGCAGCTCTCGTCATTCGTGCACTATTCCACCAGCCGTCGTATAGACACCATTGTTATATAAACTTCTAATTCGTAAATGTTGTATTTACAGGTAATGTGTTGGTATATTATTGTGTATTACCTTGTCTCCAGGGATATGTATTTGTGTCGCAGATATCGCTGGAGGTCCTTTCAGAAACCGCGAGTATTACTTTGCATTGTTTTCCCCTATTGTAAAGGATTCGTGCACGATTCCACCGGCCGTCGTATAGACACCCTTGTTATATAAACTTGGTTAGTTATATTTCAACATTTTTCTGTAAATACTAATGTAAGAACACCATTACATTATTCCAAATCAACAAATCGCTTGATAGCAGCTTTATCTGACATAAGGGGGCTGGCTGGCGGAAACTTTTACAGCTCCAGCATTTCTTTACGTCACATATATTCTGGAAGTCCGGACTTGGTACATTTCGACACTTGCAGGTTTTAATTATCTCCTAATTTAGTTTAAACAATATTTTATTTCATATTTAGCAGGTTACATATACACAAGACAAGTGATAATAGGATTAAACAAGAAACGAGGCAAAGCCACGAAGGCCAGGTTTTTTCCAAGCATGGACTCTTGGATAACATAATTATACCCACTTTTTGTAGACTAGATGGCCGTGGCCTGCATGTCGCGCCTTGGGGCGAGGCATGGACACTAAAAAAATAGATATAGTAGATGGAAAAACTTTAACAAAAAAACTTTAACCGGACACACGGACGTACGGACGGACGTATGCCAAAATGCAGACGATATCGCGCTTTCTGCAAGCGGGTGCGACAATGATGATAAACACCCATGTGAAGTATCAAGGTAATGGGTGAAGCAGTTGCAGAGATATAGTACACAAAAAAACTTTAACAAAAAAATTCAAAGTAATTTGACCTTGACATTGGGCACAGGGGCCGCACGGTTGGGGGGTAGAATGAAAATATGGATGATGATAAACACCCATGTGAAGTTTCAAGGTCAAGGTAATGGGCGAAGCAGTTGCAGAGATATAGTATAGGAAAAAACTTTAACAAATAAATTCAAAGTAATTTGACCTTGACATTGCGCACAGGGGCCGCACGGTTGGGGTTAGAATGAAAATATGGACAATGATAAACACCCATGTGAAAAAGTTTTAACCAAAGAATTTAACCAGACGTACGTTAAAAAGGTAACGTTGAAAATGGCTAAGTCAATTACGTAGAAATAATAGGTGAAGGTAAAAAAATGGTCACATGTTGGATAGTTGTATGTGGTAGGCACCCCTTGGTTATGAAGTTTGGTGGTCCTAGGTGGTACAATACCAAAGAAATTGACCTAAACACGAAAACTTAACATTATAAACGCGAAAACTTAACATTGAAAATGGCTAAGTCGACTGCGCGGAAAAAATGGGTGAAGTTAAAAAAAAAGTCACATGTTGGATAGTGATATGTGGTGGGCACCCCTTGATTATGAAGCTGTGAAAGTTTGGTGGTCCTAGGTGGTACAGTAACAAAGAAATGGACTCAAACACGAAAACTTAACATTGATTGTGGACGCCGCCCGCCCACCTGCCCGCCCGCCCGCCTTTCGCCAATCTAATAGCCTGGATTTTTTTTCAAAAAACCTGGCTAAAAAGGTAACATGTTGGATAGTGATATGTGGTGGGCACCCCTTGATTATGAAGCTGTGAAAGTTTGGTGATCCTAGGTGGTACAGTTACAAAGAAATGGACTCGAACACGAAAACTTAACATTGATTGTGGACGCCGCCCGCCCGGCTTTCCAATCCAATATCCTGGATTTTTTTTCAAAAAACCTGGCTAAAAACAAGCTTTATAAAAGCTTATGTGAATTCTTCTCCTCCTAATTTAAATGCAGATTTATAATGATAAATGGTCATTCAAAAATATTCATATCACCATTTAGTATTTTCGTAGTTCTAAATGTGAAATATTCTGGCATAAATATTAGTCACTGTTCTCATGGATTCGTGCCCCATAGCACATAAATTCATATTGTGTGTTATATTCTGATTAATTCCAGAAAATGTATACATCAACAGGCCTGTAGCCAGAGTTTAAAATAGTTGGGTGCGTAATGAGCCGCAGAGCGGCGATTACGAGGCACGAAGTGGCGACGGGGGGTGGGTCCGGGAGGGGATGTTTTACCCCCCTTGCGCGATGGGGGGTTTGTGACATTCTGTGACATTTACGACTTTATTTAGGAGTAGGAATTATATGCTATTTTGTGTATGAAATTTGACTTATCAAATTTCTCACAAGAAAGGTGTTATAATCACATTGAGAAGCAGACTATCAGAAACCTTCCGTATACATGTATCTCCACGGTAAGTTTACATACACGCTGTCAGGTCCCAAATAGTTTGAATATTTGTTACATTTTGTTATTCACACTGACGTCACTATACATATATAATATTAGTAAAGTAACTTGTTCTTTGGGCGGTGCAAGCTCGAGTTGGTATTAGGCAGATCAGCTGGATCAACTAGACACAGTCGAGTTGATCAGCCAGGCCCGTAGCCAGACCTGTTTGAAGGGGGGGTCGTTTCGAAGGCCGAAGGGGCCTGAGATATCTAGGGGGTCTACAAAAGTGGACATCGAGGCTAAAAAAGTTGACCTCGAGGCTGGGCGGTCGAGGCTCGTCCGACCCCCCCCTACGGGACTGTCAGCTGATCTGCACAAGACGAACGAGAGCTTTCCGGTCCAAGGATCACATTACTATACTAATAGTGCGTTTATTATATACCAGTAAAATATTTAAAACACATACAGGTCATTCGCGTTATCTCGAAGACGAATGGACTGATGAAAATATATCGACAAATCCGAACTTCGAGATAACAATTCGGCAAATTTCTCGAAAAAAAATCAGAACAAAATCGCTTCAGAAATGCCCCTTTACTTTATTTCCGGGTTTTCATAAATCGCGCACGTTCTTTTTTACTAAATATATCAAATACGCTATACAATTTCCGGTGAATTAGGCACAATTTGTTTATGATTTTTCGCAGCTACTGAGCTAGTGTAAACGAGCGATTTTCAACATACATGTAATACACATGAATGAATAATCATTACATATAAATATCAACACTCGTCATCTCTTCCGACGATGTTATTGAAGAAACAAATTCCGTTCCCAAACCACGTCAGACCTAGCGCCGTCCGCCACACACACAAAGTCGGCCCATGCCAAATCGGCTCTAATCTATCGTTTTGTCTGATACTTTCTGTCTCATTTATAAACAAAACATGATTGGCAGCACATGAGATTTGTCTCTATCATAGACGATTCTCATGTGACATTTAAAATTAGAAACAGAAAACTGGAAAACAACTTTGTCTGTATTTGTTTTCTCATTTCTTAACAAAAACATGTTTGACAACACATGAGATGCGTCTCCATTGGTGACGATTCTGATGCACTGCATAATCATTGAATTTGTAAATCATTGACAAATGTTGACCGCATTATCTATTGTCATGGGATAAATGAACAACAACAAAACAGAATAAAGAAATCAACTTTTATTAAATCAAAAGCAGTACACATCTATGTCAACAATACAAATGAATACACGTATGCGGAAAATGTCATTGCGAACAGAAGTGATTTGATCGCCCAGATGTTCGTGTTTATAAGACACACGGTGTCTTCACTCAGTTATGACAGGTCAATCAGTTGATGAACTGTTTAATGAATGTTAATTTGGTGTTAATAAATTTAAATTTGATCACCTTATTTCAATTGTTATACCACGCATTAATTGGTTAAAATCGCGGCTTGAGTTTATTCACCGTTTAATTGATTTTTCTGTTATTAAAAGGAGATTTGATATTACATTAAGTTTAATTGATTAATTATGGTTTTAAGTGAACTGCTTTAACTGGTCGTGCAACTTTAAACGCATTTTAGCGGCGGCGGTGTCTTTGGTTTCTGTAGACGTGTGAAAACTGACCTGAGATAATCGAGCTGATTCAGACTTGGCGGCGCCGGGCGCTTCAAGTCATTTTCACATCGACATATCAGAATACAAATGTGAAGGAAACATACTATCGGGACTCGATTTCCACTTCGATTAAACCGATATATCGACATATCCGATATCGAGTTATCAGGAGTAAAATATATGATTTATATAGGGAATTCTGCCGGGACCTCGGACGTATATCGAGATAAGCAGGTATATTCGAGATAAGCGATATCGAGATTCAGCTGTATATTGCATTGAAAAATCGTATAGTTGGATTACAAAGTTGTAATTATTTTCTGCGCAGTGCTTTGACGGCAGTCATTTGGTTTATCGCCTAGCACTGAGACGTCGCGCTAGTGACACGCGACCGGAAACGACGTCAAATTTCAGCTACCATTTTCTGTCCTATTTTTTAAACATATCCCGACTAATATCCTACATCGAGTGTATTGTCCATTGACAGCATGCATTTTAAGTGAAAATGACTAGCTTTTACGGGGTTATTCTCATTTGAAGGACATCATTATGATTTCCCAAACTTTCCTGATGACAAGTAGTTCTGGCAAATCAGAACGAGAACAGAGTGGAATATGGATTCAGAAAGCCACTGAGTGGAATACGGAATTTCAATCTGCCGTGTCGTATCTGGCTGAAGAATACACCATGAATTCACCGCATATCTTTGATAGGTATATATATATATAATAAACTGCTGTATTTATATGGCAGTTACGTATAATGTATTTCCCATTCAAACAAAATATTCAACACGGAGTCTAAATATTTGGACTAGTACAAGTGATTCCAATTCCATCCTACGAGGATGTAGGCGTACAAATCGGGATATTATTTCCCACACATCGTTTTTGAAGCCATAATGAATGTATACGAGCGCCAGCGAAGAAAGACGACTACTGGTCATAGATGCACATGAATAGTGATGAAGTCGCCTCAATGCACTACCGGCGTGTTCACATTCTGCACTGCTGACAGGTCAAAGTGTGTTCATGAGCAAAAACAATCTCAGCTTGTCCGAAAAAGTTGGGTACGGACGCACCCCCCTGGTTACGGGCATGATCAACATAAACTTCAAACACTTGACTACGAGTGCACATAAGGAATTCGTCAAAACAAACAGACCCTCTTCAGATTAAGGAAATATGTAGAAAAATCACAAAATAGGTGGTCATTCATATCCTGGACTGCTCATAATTCGAGACTCTAACGATATGAAACAACATGCGTAATAAATAATAGAGTATAAACCTTTTTTATTAGTTACATGCAAATATAATCCAATTATCTGTATGTAGATTGCGTTTACTGGCTTCAAAAGCACGGAGAAATGCAATTGTTTACTTTCAAAACACGCTCGTCTACAAATTGCCGCCTCCAGCGTACCGTTAAAGGTCGTGACCTCTGACCCTATGATGTCATATGCTCTTCCGGTGCAGGTTGGAAAACACCACAAATTGTGTCTGCATTATGTACCATTGCATTCAGGGGTCATGATACATATTGTTTCCAACGTAAATGATTAGACAAACGATTGCCAACTTGGAAAATATAATTTGCTAAATTAAACAATATGAAGTTTCAATACTTTTTTAAAGTGGTAATGTCTATTTTTGGAGTAAGACATTTCAATCCCTTCTGCATGTGGTACTCGTCCACAATGGGAATAACAAAAACAGAGACCAGATTGCATCTACTGATAAATGGAGGTATTGGACTGATGTGGACGAACTTAAGTGACAATTCAAAAAAAAATAGGATAAGGTGGTGACTGAATGAAAATCCATATTCCTATATTATTAGTGCCTTTCTACCTACAAATATTACGTGACCTCCATTGATAATCAACATACGCGTTCAAGCAAACTCATTTATGTGTAAGTTTTCCTATCGAAATCCGGATTTTAATGGAGGGGGTTAATGGGATTAGTGGAGAACACAACATTTAGGTGTGTTGTGTTGTTTGGTAATGTATTAGTCCTGTTTAAATCAGATTTTTCTAACTTGGTTGTAACTTAGAAAACCGTGGAAAACAACTTAAAATACATTTTTAAAATAGTTTTCAATTAACACTATTCTTAGAATATTCTTATTCAATTGTTTTCTAGGGGCTTGAATCAATGAGAAGGCACGAATCCATGAGAATTGACTCTAGTCCTCTTTCTCCTATCTTCGGAGCTTGCACTAACTTCGGGGCTTTTCTTTTATTCACGCGCAATGGCAGCTCGCGACTTTTATGACGTCACCTTTCATTCAATCCGGAAGTAAACAGTACGCTGTCACTACTCAAGGAAGAAAATGAGAAAAAAAACAGGTACCGTATTTGAATCCAATTTGGGTGTTAAAACTACTTTTTAAGGTGAAATATTTTTATCAAATCGATTGACACAATTTGCAAGTAATTTACCATGTTATTTTTTGTTTTATTCTGAAAAATCTAGCTCCAATTTTACTTTCAGCGTCTTTGACAACTGGTCATGTGACATTTTGATCAGAGTGACTTAGATGCTGGAGTCGACAATTATGTTTAGTGTCTATTTTCACGGTCGATTTTCACAGAAACAATTATGTTATATATCATTAGAGATTCCTTCTAAATCTGACTATATGAAAAATCTATAAAAATGGTGTAAAAGAAAATAAATATCCCTTGATAAAATTTAACCAAAATTATGTTAACTGAACTGTGTTTTTGAAGAAATACTGTGATTTGGAAACCAGATACAATTTTCATTCATACAACACTACAAAATACATTCTGCAGTGGGTGCACCGATACAGGCGGGATATATCGTGTCGTGTCCTAAGTTCGTGAAGTCTCCATCTTCGTGTTTTCGGATACCTCGGTCCTTGCTCGCGTGTTTTGACGTGTGCATGAAAACCCGGATGTAAATATTGACATCTGATCTTCTGCTGTCAAAAACTGCTCAGTCCAGAAAAAATGCGTGTGAAACAAGTAAAGTAACACACATTGTTCTACAAATTACTTAAAATTTATAAAATTCACTATTCCCATATATCCATGGCAACAAAAGTCAAAATTCTTGTATTAGTGCTTCGTATGATCGTCCTGTAAACTTTTCAGTAAAAGTTCATTGACCCACACTGCGTCTAGCAACTTCCGGTTTGATTAAGGCCATGTTTTTTTTATTGGATTTTCGTCCTCCTTGTATTTTTATTGCCAATTTTTATTTTCCTTCAATTTCTACACAAAATATTCATGATTTTTTTTTGCCAACAGTATCAATTATGTTTGACATAGTGTGTGTATATTCCCTATGACAATGTGAATCCATGTTATATTATCAAATCACTACATGATTCCTTGGTATTCTAGTATTTTGCATGCACACATTTGTTCACATACCATGTTTATATTATGTCCCATAAAATGTGTGTCTATGAATAATGAAGCAATTTTTGTTAATTTATATTTTTAATACTTCCCATTAAAAATGATTAATTAATAGCAAATAATAATAATTTAAAAAAATAAGTCACTGCATTATCAAAAATGGGACTATAAACCAATATTAAATTCATCTTGGCCTATTTCCATGAATTCCTGTGTAAACACAAACAAATTGTTACGAAATTGAGTACATTCAATGGCGGCCTCCTCGCAAATATGCATGCAGTATTTCTCTCTGTTATGCAGTGTTATTTCAGCAATGTTTTGTGATTATGCGCATCTTAAGACACATTGGATGATACAACAAATGGTAAGTATGTTTGAAGTTGATGTTGTGTTTATGGTATAGCTATTAATGCGTTATATATGCTTAGGTTCACGATTATCGGACACGCAAGGATAGAACTTTAAAACACGAAGATAGGAGAAAGCTCCTAGCTGATTTCGATCACAATGGCCGACATCTAGAAGGTACGTTTCTTACACCGACTTTTGTTTTTAATATTTTTTTGTTGTTGCACATTATTTGCATGGTGTTACAGGTTTCATTTGTATTCATAATGTTTGCTGATGTCAATCTATACTTCGCTCACTGTAAAAGGCATGTACTAGGGCCTCGAAGATACATCCAAAGAGGCTATGTATTTTAGAGCGAAATTTATCGATTAACACCCAAACATATCGGTGCGTGACTACTGATCGCGTAGCGATACGTCACGCCGACTTCCAAAATGGCCTGGCCTAGATTATGCACTGTAGTCAGTTTCAGTGTTTATTTTTGCACATTATAATGGAAACTACCACCAGATTATATGGTCCGAGTTATTTTATTCTATGTGACTTGTCAATCGCAAAAATTGGAAAAATCTTGTGAAAAGTGGCGGAATCTGGCAGCCACAGATTCTGCTACTTACCAAGTAAAGCAATTTTCGCTTTCAACTCCTCCGTTTGTTCTGTTAGTGGGCGGTTCATCACCGCGCCTCCTCCTGCAGGCATCTTGAATTCGTATTTTGTTCACGTCCAAGTTATTATGCCTGACAATGTTATGTGGAAAATGGCTCCAAATGCTACGCTTCTTGTTTGTGCGTCGCCTAGGTGCCCTGTGTATCGCAAACAAATAACTAAGGGAAGTAACTCAGTATTGTGCGCCTAGCCTAAATGGCGCAATGTAAGTCTTAATAGCGCAAACCGGTCTCACTAAAAAGTGACAAGAACAATATAAATATAACAGTAATTTAAAAGTGAAGGTGGAGCGCCGTGGCGTAATGGTTAGTGTGTCGGACTACTGATCCAAGGGTCGTGGGTTCGAGCCTGACTAGCGGCGTGCGTTGTGTCCTTGAGCAAGACACTTTATCCACACTGCTCCAGTTCACCCAGCTGTAAATGGGTACCGATAATTCGTAGTTGCTCTGTAAATACGAATTACCGGCTTCTCTCAAAAATCTCTATCTCCGTTCTTTCTCCCATTCTTGGGAGACGGCATGCAAGGTCCTAGAGCCAGTGCCGCCGTTAAATATAAGCAAACAAAAGTGAAGGTGTAAGATTGATTGAAACAAAAACAAATCATTAAACTATTCTGATAACTATATAACTTAGTAAGAATAAACATCAAAGTATGGCTTATCCGTGTGGTAACTGTAACAAAAAATGCAAAACTCAATGTATAGATTGAGAGAAATGTGAAAGATGGTTTCATTTTAAATGTCAAACTCTTACAAAACAGCAATTTACATCTCTTACTAAAAGTTCGTGTGATTTCTTATGTTTGGATTGTAATAAAACGACTGATGGAAATTATGACTTTAATTTATCATTGTTAAGGTTGAGCAAATTTGCAGATAGCGGAAATTTATTGGAAGGTGCTCAAATCGAGGAAATTTTCTTAAGACAGGAATTAAATAACTCTACTAAACTAAATAATACAGTAAATGCAGCATGTGCACTAACACGTCATGAACCTGCTCATACAATTCTTAATAGTTTAAATATTTATGTGCCTGGTTTTACCCCTGTTAGTGTTTCTTGTGATGGTAATTACATGTCTGAGTAGTATATAGGGAGTCAAAATGATACCACCTAACGGTGGTATAATTTCCCCACCCTATATACTACTCCCACCGCCCCCCGAAAAACTCCAAAATTGGTTAACGAGGAAATTGTCACCCGACAGCAAATCGTGACAATTGATGTCATAAATACATAAGTTGAAAAGAGGTCCAATTGAACAGATAAATCTCATAGGTTATATACGCCAGAAATAGAAAATCCGTGACAAATCTGTAATGGTTTCGGCTACCCAACGAAATAGCCACCCGATAATGCGCCGGAGGAAAAAAAAAAGAAATGTTTGTTCAATTGGACTGCATTTCGAAAAAGCCGATAATTGTACAACACTAGGTTGTGTTTATCATAACAGCCTTCGTGGTCGTGTGGTTAAGGCGACACTCTATAGAGACGTGGGTCGTGAGTTCGAGTCTCGACGGGAGCAAAAACATTTTTTTATTTCTATCCCTACAAATGTGGTCGCTATGGTAAACAACTGCATGACAACGGCGTTCCTATCCGACCGCTCGAGGTTGGTGAAAAATAAATTCAGATAGCCAGTTTACATAGAAATAACAGTGTGTGTACCGTCTGTTAACCTCGGCTATAAATGCACACATTCATAACCCATGTAATTGAAACATTGTTGTCTGATATTAAAAAGAAAAGAAAGGTGTTTCAGTTAGACATGATCAGCCTATTATTTTATTTTATGGGTGTGCCAGAGCGGTCGGATCCATTGCTAAGTGAGGTGTTTTGTGAACGGCCGAGTATTTCACCTTATTGTAAACTATAACGTATACACAATTCTATTAAAATCGGCGATAACCACATGCGGTATATGGTTATAGAAATGTATGGTGGTCAGTGGGTGTCGTAACGGGGCCCTAAATCTTTGTTTATGTTCCGTATGGAGGGGCCGTCGGAACAGCTGGACTGTATGGTGGAGGAATATCCTGATGCCGCTGTATACACGCGAATAAGCATATCACGTCCCGAGACGGGAGAGGAGATTTTTTCTCTCGTCGGCCCTCCCCTCCATAACAAGTTTTTTTATATCTTCGTCCGCGAGAATTTGTGGTTGAGCCTTGGACCGGATAGTACCCTTTAACTCCTGGTATCTGACCATCTCTTCGACGACCATTTTGAACTCGCTATCTGATATATCGTTGTCGGCTATCGCTTTCGACACGATAACGTCGATACTGTTTTTCTTAGATCTTGCGAGAACCGCTATTCGATCGTGCTTTCGACTCTTGGCCTCTAGTTTTCGGCCCACGAGTCTGGTCGTCATGCAAAACAGTCCCGCCCCCGCCGCTACAGCACTCAAGGTCGCCGCGACCGGTGCAGCGACAACTGTTGACAATAAAGGCACACTCCCCACCCCACTTATAACGGATGCTGAGGCTAACGCGGTGCTCACCCCCTCTAATATATTGACCGACCGTCTATATTTCTTCGCATAACCCGTCCGCATCTCTCCCTCATGTTGTAGAATATGTTGTATCTCGACGATCCTGGTCATCCTAAAGGATGCCGGGTCGGCCGTCCCCGAAGGTAAGTGTGGATATAGTTTCTCATCATTCATCATAAATCAAGTTGTATTAACAGTGTAACAATAGTGGAGGAAGCTGATTGGGCAGCAATTTTTGTAACAAAGTTAATAACACTACCTGCCGAAACTTTAATTGTAGTGTCATCATCGAATATAGTAAACCCTGACGTCTGCCCGAGTTCTTGGTGATGCCAATATTCTGTTCTACACCATTCAGGACGATATTCACTCGGACTTCATCAGTGGCGTGTCCGCGAAAGTCGACCGAGCAGACCGCCATTCGAAAAATCGTCCCAGACACTGCCATGGTGTATCCCCCGTATCTGTTGCTCGCGTTGGCACCGCATGAATATTCATAGGCCCCCTCGCTTAGTGAACCCTGCTCCTCGGCCCAAACTGTTATGACGTGTCTGCTAGCTTGCAATTTTCCCATTTGTGCAACCACCCTAGTTAAAACTGTGTGGGACTGTGATACGCCCCTCTCCAGCCTTCTCATTGCGGCTTCATCGTATGCTGTGGCCGCGACGGGAATGTCCCGTTCTAAGTTGGAACTACCTGGACCGTATATGCTCATGATTAATATTGTATATATATATTATGTTTAATCGGTTATTTCGAGAACGACCGAAATCGGGTAATAGTTATTCAACTTTCTCGCTTGATCATCAAGAATAGAAATCTTCAACTCATGGATGTGTCCCGATTCCAAAACTTTCATCTCGGGGTGTGGGAAGTCTAAGGTCACAGTCTCCCCATAGAAACAGTCACTGGCGGGCACAGTTTTTAGTAATGTGCTGGGAGCTCCGTCTAACGTGTTGTACGATGTGTTCAGCTGATCCAGGTGCACTCTGAGAGTTTTTGTGAAGGTGAAGTCCACCGGATTATCACCGATGTGCTCACCCGGGTCAAACAAGCCTCTATTAGCGGAGTATGTCTCTCTAAAACCGAGCCGCACAGCCAAATCCGGGGAGATCCTTATCCGGCTGTCTGGGCCGATGATCATTGTTGCGAGCCCGGTAGCCTTCGATATTGTGAGGTTGACCTTACCGTCAAGCTCTGAGGTGACACAATCTTTGAGCTGTCTAAAACTCCACAGTCCGGCAGGCAGCTTTACACCTACTTGTTGTCTATCCTTCACATGGCAAACCATTGGCTCTTCCCCACACTCTCCCACCCAACTGTGAAGGTGATTGATCTGAGGCCTACCCGGCGTTTTCCGCAGCAGTTGTCGATTGACTTTTGAAGTTCACAACTCTCATTTTGAACATTAGTGATAGTAGCAAACATAATAATATCTTTCAATGGATACCCAAGCATTTAGCTTTAACTCTAATGCAAAGTACGCGGTCGGAGGTAAATACACGCAAAAAGACGTTGTTAACCACCTTGTACACCCAACTGTAACAGTTAGACCGAAAAGTGGCTTTACCAATTTTCCCGACATCTTTGAACAATATAGGCTGCCCAAGATTACTACGATGGAGGCCGTGAACGGGTGGAAAGCAACACCGATGCAGTTTTGGCAGAATCAGCTCAACTTCGCCGTATGGTGTGCAACGGCCGGATGTGGAGTTTCGCATCAAGACCATCTGACATCCAAGAATGTCATGCTCCGAAGTGTCTACAACTTTCACGCATATTACACCATTAGGAGGATTATCAAAGAACTAGGTATTCCACTACCTCAAGATGACGCATGGAATCCCATTTCCAACACATACGATCGTAGGGCGTTCGAAAGACTGTGTAACGAATTTAACGTTTCAAAAGATGCGGACTGGAGACAGAAAGTATTTCCTAACAGCACTGGCCTCGGGGACGTTCTCATTCGGGGCCAGTCCGGGAATTGGACGCAGACTGATTTTAGACACGATCACTCTGGTGACCACATCGTCAGTCGGAACGCCGGGAATTTTGATCCCGCGACTATGACTTTCGGGCCGGAAGTGTCTGGAGGTCGGCACTGCGGCGTTTCATCCTGCAATTGGTTAACTCCGAAACGAGCTCTCATAGATTACATACAGCAGGCTGCTGAGGTCCAGGACGCGTGGGGTACATTTATGTTAGATAAGGGTATGGGGTTCACGCAGGCTGGTGTTACTCGCCTCAACGACTCCATTCGCACGTACGTCTGGGCCATCCTCGGCGCACAGAAGCAAACTCGCAGTTCTATACTGGGCACGGGAACGGCGTTTGATGCACAAAAACAATTCTTAGCACTTGTAGAGGACGCTATCTCAGCTAGGGTGGACCTGGAGAAGGCGATCCAGAATTATCAAGACGTTTTGCAGAATGCCAGCACCCCGGTAGACTATGTATTTGGAATAGGTCTTTATATGGCACCGAGCAATATGATATTACGAGACGACCCGGTTGACGGTTACAATAATCAGATCGTAATCGCCATCGTCAATAAAAAAATCGGCCACAACGGGAACGTGAACGTGGATATCATCAAGCGCACCCCCAACAGTGGAACCGATTTCATAAAACCGCAAGCATCCACCCCAATTCACGAATTGGGCCCCCCCCATCAAGTTCATTTGAACCCAGTGTTCCACCGAGTTCCGCTCCTGTTTTACCCTCTGCAATAGGACCAGCAAGTTCCCCCAATCGCGATTGGATTGGCACAGGGGAAAATAGTGTCACAACCCACGAGGAGGAGAAATTAGGGCTCGTCGTAGCCCTCGTGGCGGTCGGACTATTTGTGCTTTGGATTTAGGAACTCTCGGGAGGCTAAAAGTAGGAGACCGGCGATTGCCACGATTAAAGCCCAAGCATTCTCGGCGAGCCATCCGGCCGTTTTTGATAATATAGATAGCAAGAAGGAGAGGAGACCCCCGATCAACCCAGGCAGCGCGGCAGCCAACTTTCCTGCTAATTTAGCCAGGAGATTGGCGAGGGCTTTTAGTTGTTTTTTTATCCATTCTTTGGCTCCACCGGATGGAGCTGGTGCTGGTGCTGGTGCTGGCGCGGGTGCTGGTGCCGAACCACCCGTGATAGATAGAACTAGAGACGATATAGATAGAATTAGGGTCGATATAATCATGGTGAAAGCTGTGAGGATGGTTACTATTGTGAAGCCCTTCTCTCTGAACAGAGTGCGAAGACGTTCACCGAGTGTCGTGTCCTCGCGTAGGATACTCGTGATTGATTCGTGGCTACGACTTAATTGTCCAGAGAGTGTCTCATGGTTAATTGAGACAGCCGCTAAGCGAGCTTCTCTTTCATCCCGCAACGACCGCAGGAGTTTGTTGATCCGCTCGGTAGATTCTCTATCGCCACGGGCTTCCCCAAGTTTTCTTTCTTCTTGCTCGATATGTTCGTCCAGCTCCGTGAGTTTGGAGAGGTTATTAACTAGTTCACCACTGCCCGTTTGCAGAACCTTATTGAGTCCCAGGAGTTCGCGAAGAGGTAACGGTGGGTCATACTTCGTGCCGTTTATTTCGTTGACCGTGGTTTCCACTGTGTTAATAGCGTCGGTGACTATATGAGGGACCTCGCTGATATCGCTCGTTTCTATAGCGGCGGCCGTCTTCGCCAGCGTTTCGTCGGTATCCTGCATGGTTTTTACCATTTTTTTAGGCACCTGCGACCGATCATCGAGCACTCCGAGAGCTCGAGCGAGGTCTGCTCCATATCGGCTCACTGAAGAGGAGTTGAGGAACTTGGTCGGGTCGTTCTTGTACGTAAGCAACTTCCAGCTATTGCCCCATTTAACCCACAGGTCTCCTCTTTTAGTGCTGCGAAACTCCAACGTGGCCTTGATACCGTGTTTAGACACTATACTCTCCCACCGTTTCACCAGAGAATCCGTTTCCTCACCCTTGGAGATCCCCGCAGGAATATCGGCACCGCCCGCCCATGTTGGAGTTTTGGGTGGGGCCTTCCACGTATGTAAAGGTGTATTACCCCGATACTTTTCGGGTGTGTCAAACAAATGTGTATTATACTTCTCGGGTGTGCCAAACAAACGTGTAGTATTCTTGGGTGGAAACAAATTCTTCTCGGGTGTATTCCCGGATGCCTACCCGGGAAACGGATACTTCTCGGGTGGGGTCTCTATGATGTCGTTTCTTCGAAGTCATCGTCATCGAGCATATTATCGAAGTCATCATCATCGAGGTAATCGTCTCGGTCGCCCATAGTGTGATCGAATTCGTCCATGCCAATATCGAGACCAGCCATCTTTAATAATTATTATTATATTAAAGACAAAACCATACAGGTTTAATAGATTATGTCTTCAAGTCAATACGGTCGCAAACTCAATCCATATCGCAGACTGCGTGAGCCCCTCGGGGCAAAAGGTGTGAGACAGAGTATCGTTATTACGAACAACCCATCGACGATCGACCAGAACCAGCAGCTCTTAGTCCGCTTCCCCAACCTCGAGCTAGCGACGTCATTATGCCGGGGACTGTTCGCCTCGATTTCACTATTTATATGACGTCGACGGACACGGACCGAACCATCGTTCAGAACCTGGGTCGCGCCATCGTCAAGAAGACTATGATAAAGATTTCTGGTAATGAGGTGATGTCGATCGATGACAGCGACGTCTACCATTGCTACCAGGACCTGTGGAAGACGGCGCAAGAGCGCGAAAACGCTGTCTATCAGTGTATTGACACTAGTCGAAAGAAGAACGTAACCAGACTTAGAATCGGGGCTGGTGACAAGGCAGATAACGTCGCGAGCAACAACGCGGTCGCGGCCGGTTACGGCAACCGATTCTACATCCCGCTCGACTTTGAGTTGTTGGATAGTCACATGCCCTACTATCAGAGCGCTTTGGCGGACCGCCTCGAATACGAACTAACGTTCAACGACTACGGCCGATTTATCATAGCCACTGACATGACATCGAAGTATATGATCGACAATGTTTCGCTGGAGTACGACATGGTCACGATGCCCGAACTCGCGCGATTAATCAGATCCCAGTATGTCGGGCGCGTTGCCATACTTTACGACCAAGTTCTTCGCCACCGCAAGATGACGAAAGACAAAGGCGACACATTGGGGAATATTAATGTCAACGTACCCGCCCGCTCGATGAAAGGTATACTGATGTTGTTCGAGGAGGGTCGGTTTGCGCTCGGGACATGGTCTCCGAGCTCGCATCATGCGAGGCAAAGCGTATGGATCTCCACTCAAAAGTACAACGCCGTCCTCTAGGATCTGCGCGAGCAAACGAAATGGGTCGCCCTCTTCCACTGCAAGGACCGAGACTCATTCGATGAATGTCTTAGAGAGAACGACGTTATCCCAACGCGCGAGGAGCGCCTGGAGGTTCGACAGATACTTTCGGAAACTAAACACACCAAGCTTCTGCTAAAGACCGATCAACCAACTGCTTATAATATAATTAATTAGTAACTGCTGAACAAATGCTGAACAATTACTGAGCAATGCTGAACAATTACTGAGCAATGCTGAACAAATGCTGAATAAATGCTGAATAAATGCTGAGCAATGTTGAACAATGCTTAACAAATACTTAACAATGCTGAGAAAATGCTTAACAATGCTGAGCAATTGCTAATAATTTGTTGCTCCGCTGCGAGCTTTATTGCGAGCATAACGGTGATCATAAGTATCTGGTGGTGCGCTTGGCAATATGTTAGACTTATGAGACTTGTAAGAATATTTAAGTTAATAATTTTAAGAAAATTAACAATAATGAACTGCGACGAACTTCTCGATCAGCTAATGGAAGAAACAGTCGCTCCGAATGCCGACACGACTGAAACTGTAGGAAAACCTGTCAGCACGACTGCCGGCACGGCTGCCGATACGGTCCCGAAAGAAAATGAAAATGCGGCGCGACGCGAGCGGTTGGCTGCACTGGTTGCTGGGGGACAATCGGATCATTATCTCGGTAGGCGTCTCTCAGATTGTCAGGTGGATAAGATGTCAGATGCGGAGGTCGATACAATGTACGCGCGATACGAATCCAAATTAGGTGCGGAGATGACAAAAACTCTCGGATCGGCGGCTATTCATTTGTACGCTACCACCGTTAGTATACTTCTCCCTATACCAGACACCGCGGGGTTGATTCGCGATCTAGAGACCGACCCTTTTATAGGACACACTCTTAGAACAGCATGCTGCTCAATTTATCACAAGTTTGGAATGTACTTAGCTCCGCTGACAACCGCATTGACCACGGGTAAACACTGTCAATTTGGACATATATGCCCAAGAACTATAAGCCCTAATATTAATATTATAAATGATGACACAAGACACACCTGCGAGAGTGACGGAGTTGAATCCGATTGCTCCAACACAATCGAACCCGAGTGTTACTCTGCCACCGGGTGACATACCGCATATAAAAAATCCCAAAAATACCCCAAAAAGGCAGGGGTACTGGGCGAGCAGCGGCTGCCACACGAAAAGCTAAACAAGATAAAATACTCGCCGAGCTTCGAGAGGCCAAACGGTCGTTGCAATCGGAGACAGAGACGACAAAACACCCGGTGGCAGCTGTTTCTCCCCCAATCGCTATTGGATCGAAACCGATTGCTCCAACTCCCAATCTCGATTGGATCCCGTGGGTTGTTGTTGGTGGTCTGTCGGTTGTGGGCACCCTGTATGTGCTTTACCCCCAATCATCAACAAGGTTGAAATTGGAAAAACAACCACCAATCGCTTCAATCGAACCCTGGCTGACAGACTGTTCGGACACCAATATGCCAAAGAACTTGTAGACCCTCATTCGCGATCGACCGAGTGGGTGGCCAGACTGCCCGCCGTGGTCTCCGCACTGAACGGAGAGGTGACCAGATTGATAGGTAAGAAGCCCGTAGATGCTATCAAGTTTAAAAGGGTGACGAGCAAGCCCTCTGCCGTCTCGTGCAGGCGACCCGTTGGTTTAGGGGAGCAGCAATCGCCGATTGCACTTCCATCGGATATTGACGTCCGGTACCTCTATCAACCGGGAGAGCTCGAAGGTGGCAGCCGCCGCGCGACTGATCCTGTGTGGTCTCTCAATGTATATCATCTAGATCGATCTATTACCAAACCCGATGAGCCCGTGCTCTACTATTTGGATGATGGGCCATCTCGAGGGTTTGTTCGCGAAGAACTTCTTATGGTGCCTTCTGACACCCAGCTACCCCCGGATCGTCAGAGTCTTTAGATTGCTAATTTTCTTATTTTTTTCAAAATTATTAATTAAATCATTAGAGAGGTTCTGTATGTATTCCGTCTGGTAACACGCGTCTTTTATCGTAGTATGCCGAGAGTCCTAATTTTTGTTGACAGTACGTTTTCATAACGCCGTCTTTCATTTTAAATCCTCTATTTTGTGCTACATCTATAATGTGTTTTCCATCTTCTGTAGTTTCACTTAGTACTCGTTTATATCTATCCCAATTTAAATTGTTAGTTCTCTTGGACATTCCTTTCGCAGAGTTTTTATTAATTGAATTAAATTTTTCTACGAAATAACACTTACTAGATAACGCTATCGCCCTATCTCCGCTAAATTCCATTTTGAAAAGTCCTGGCTCTCTTTCGCTACATTTATCCCAAGCCAACAATTTCTTTTTTTATTTTTCAAACTCGTCTAGTAAGTTAGGTCTAATCAATTCCTCTATCGTTTTTCCACTAACTCCTATATACATACTATCCGTGTCCATCTGTATTAATTCAAAGTCTTCTCTTTTTACGTATTTGTCTAGAAATTCGTAGTAAAATTCCAACATTTTCAATTTAGCGTGTTGATAAACCGCTATTCCACAGTGGAAGGGTCTCTTTACCGCACACCTGGGTTTTCGGGAAGATATTTCGTACGCATCTCCTATCTCTTCCAAATCATCAAAATACGCGGATCTTAATGCTTTGTCAACACAGGTTTCGTCTCGCGTATATGTCGTATTTAAATGTCTCTCCGTTGCCTCTATCATTTTTCCACAACACGAGTTTCCTAATAATTTCATTATGTCGGCCACCGGTTTCTTATTTGGTTCTACATCCCCCGTTCGTCTTGCGGCTGTAACTTCTTTAGCGAACCATTCGAAGGGTTTACCACTAATATAATCTATAGCACGATGAACTCCCGTTATTTCCAGGCCGTGTTTTAAATACCATTTCAACAGTGGCGCGTACAGCAGTACTTTCGTGGCCGACATAGATCCCACCAATTTTCTTTCATTTCCTCTAGTTCGGCCAGTATCTTTTAAATATTTTAACATGTGTGCGGGAACTTCATCAACCTCTACTTCTCTGTTTATAAAAAGTGGAGACATTTCAGAAAACTTATCCACCAAGTTGTGTGGAACTTCTATATCCACCTCCGCAAACCCAAACCAGTCTCCGGATAAAACTATTTTACTAAACTTTTTAATAAGTTTAGGATTATGTGGGTTATTTATATGATGTATAGTTTCTTTCCCACACGGCATCTCTTTATTTAACGTAGATAAATATAACGCGTTTGCGTCATACCCCAAAACAGCATTGCAAGGTTTGGAACCCACTCTAATATTTGAAACACCGGCTTCTGCATATCGTGTAAATACTATTGATGGACCACCAACTAGAGCGTCTTTCATCATTTTGTATGTTTCTTCTTTCGGTGCGCATAGAGCATCCTCCGGTATAATCGTTTTTGAAGATTTGTGTTCTTTAATGGTTCCTCTCAATAAATATTGTATAGCCACACCCGGTAGTGTTACCGCGTCTTTGAAAATATCTACACCCCTGTGTTTATAAAATTCACACATTTTTCCCACAGCTTCTAGGAACGGTGCTACATCTAAATCGTTATAATATTTCAACCAATCTCTGAAAGTTTTCATATTATTTTCTTCGAAAATTCTACGACATTTACTTAATTCTGTTTCGTCTAGTAACATTTTCCCAGATAGTTTGGAATACCAATTCTCTATATCCGGTAGTCCCGGGTAATCCAGCTTGTCTGTAGAATCGAAACCACTCGTAAGGAAAGAAAGATTTCTGTCCTTTACAATCGTAGGCTTTTATCCAACTATCGTAACTTACACCGGGTCCTAGGTAAAGTATTACATCAAGAAATCTAAACTCCGGAGTAAATATAAATATTGTTGCGTTCGCCCTTTTTCCAACCATTACTTTCTTCATTGTTGATGACAGTTCACCTACTAAATATTTCTTTATTAAGTTTATATCGTACTTACTGCTGTTAAAACTTATAACCGGTACTTGCTCTATCCACTGTTCGATCTGTGCGATTTGTTTTTCACGTAAATATTCTGTATTAAACTCGTATCTTGACCATACTTCTTCTCTTATAGCTTTTCCCCTGACTTTCAAATCTTCTACAAATTTTTCTATAAGTTTTGCGGATCTTTATCACAAATATGAGTTACTGTTTCTGAGAAATTATCTCCTATACTAACGCTTACCGGAACGTGCTCAGCTTCGTACTCTAAACTATTACCGATAGTTTCAACTTCTGACTGGAGATACGCCTCAAAATCGTATACTATCTGATATGGATAAAGAGTAGTGTCGCAACCGATCTTTATATCTTTACCCGTTCTTTGAAATTCGCATTCCCACATAACTACTAGGTTGAATTCTTTGTTTCTAATAAATTTATCTCTTCTCATTGTGGATGCGCGTTCTTCTTTTTTATGCTTTGCATGAATCTCACACCCGTGCCAGTAACAGCCGTGATATTGATATACGGTATTGGTTTCTGGACAGTATCCATCTACTGGAGCTCCTAAAATCCATCTTTCACCTCCGTGTCCGCACTGTTCGTGGTGAATGTGAATTCCCTCGCGCTTTTCCACAGAGTACATCCAATCGATCGCACCATAACTGTTAGAACCTTTTGGGTAGAACGCTTTCTCGAACGACGAACGCGGGCACTCTAAATAATTACCATCACATATTACTTTTGTCTCACCTCTCATACATTTTGGTCCGTGTCTCTTCATATTATCATATTACTCGCTTTCGTGAATTTCTGTTTGCAATTATCGCAGGCGTAAATTTTAGATAGGTTTTTAAGGTTTTTTATCAGAAATGCGTGATTATTGAACAGTCCTATTGTCATTGGTTTATTACCTAGTGCATCATAGTGCGCTGGTACCTTTTTCAACCACCAAACACCACCTTGCGTCGGTTGATATACTTCTATACCGATTTAAAAAAACTCTTCAACCTTTTTCAGATCTGAAAAAGGAATTGGTGAAACCGCATTACTACCGGTATATTGTTTACTAAGTTCTTTCGCCTTGTCCGTGCATCTGTCAGGTCTGATCTTTTTATCAAGCTAGACACCTGAACAGACAAAGATCGTCATTATACTTATCTAAAGAATACATACCTTTTCTATTCCTCAACCATTCTGGAAGTTCTCCTCCCGCTACTTCTTTGGATTGTAGTCCCAAATCTATTACCCTACTGCCCTGTATTAACTTTACAAAAACCTCTACCCATCTTACAAACTTCCACTTTGTATTCGGTCTATCTATTTTATCTGACATTATTCGTGTTTGCTCCTTATCTGACAACCATTTTTTAACGGTTTTCATCGATGATAGTGGTTCGCTACCACCGAGATTTTTGTGAAATATTATAGTTTTAGGTTTTCCATTTTTAGTTTCCTCCATATGTTCTAGCTTGTAAGAATATGAATATCTCAAATAAAAATTTGTTGTTAGATACGGAGCGAGTTTATCGGACATGCGTTCAGACTCGTTAATGTCAATGTTTTTACGAAAGGATAATGTAACTACCCGTCTTCCATTTTCTACCTTTTCCAACGTTTCATCGTGAGCCCCCAATATATCTTCACCTTTTTCCACTATCGCGCGAACTATAGATTTTTTCTTATTATTTGGGTCGCCTGTGCGTCTAATTTGGGATGTGCTTGAAGATTTGATTACACTGGCCCTTAACCCCACAATACTTTCTTTTTGAATTCTGTTACCAACTTCTTCCGCTAGTGAGAGGTCCTTAAAGGCTCCTCGTTTGTGGTCGCGGGTAAACCGCATCATAAACGCCTAATTCTTTGTGGAGTTTATAAGATTTGTCAACCCTCTAACTCCCAACCGTTTACTATAAGTAATCCCTAGAGATTCGGCTTCTCTTCTCAAACTTTCTATTTCTGACGTTATCATATTTTCTGTATATAACCTATGAAATTTATCTGTTCAATTGGATGAACATGATGGTTTTTTTTCGCGTCCAATTGAATATAAACATATACATATATATACATATATATACATAATGGAGTGTGCGACTTGTTGTAAGACTTTTGCGTGTAAAGACTATCTACAAAGGCATCTATCGAGACGTAGAAAATTTCCTTGTGTCGCCCCACAATTTCAATGCCCCAGATGCCCTTGTAAGTTTGTAAGTGCCCAAACTCTTTGTAGACATAATCAACTACGCTGCCCTGTGGCTAAAGGTGAACGCGGTAGACTGGAGCTGGTAGAATTAGTTGCTGATCTGCGAAATAAATTAGCTATATTGGAGGAGAAAAATTCTGAATAAATTTTTGGGTTCAATTTCCAATTTCTACAATTTCTTCGTAGAAACTCATATCCGTAAACGAATCGTTGATTTTAAAAAGTTTTATAAAATTAGTTTCATCATCTTCAAATAGTTGTTCTCCGATCCTATTTAGTCGCTTCATTTCAAGAATTTGATCCTTGTACCAGCGACATATAATTGCCGGTATAATATTGTAAATTCAACGTTTTTATCGCAGCGTAATTTATTACGCTGATATTTCATGTATTCGATTTTGCATAGTGTTTTCAATTTATAGTAATATGGGTCAACAAGGACATTATAATATTCCAATTCCCGTTCTATTTTATTATCCATTTTGTTATATTTTATTTTTTTTTGTTAATAACCTATTAAATGTATATGTTCTATTGGACGTGAAAAAAACATGATGTATTATGACACCAATATAATTGGACTACAATCCAACTTTTGGTTGATAGTGGTGGTATCATTTATTTTTCAAAATTATTTTCTCCAAAATTTATAAATTTGCTGTCGGATACAATTTTCTCCTGAACCAATTTTGGAGTTTTTCGGAGGGGCGGTGGGATGTGTGCATTTATAGCCGAGGTTAAAACAGACGGTACACACACTGTTATTTCTATGTAAACTGGCTATCTGAATTTATTTTTCACCAACCTCGAGCGGTCGGATAGGAACGCCGTTGTCATGCAGTTGTTTACCATAGCGACCACATTTGTAGGGATATAAATATAAAAATGTTTTAGCTCCCGTCGAGACTCGAACTCACGACCCACGTCTCTATAGAGTGTCGCCTTAACCACACGACCACGAAGGCTGTTATGATAAACATAACCAAGTGTTGTACAATTATCGGCTTTTTCGAAATGCAGTCCAATTGAACAAACATTTCTTTTTTTTTCCTCCGGCGCATTATCGGGTGGCTATTTCGTTGGGTAGCCGAAACCATTACAGATTTGTCACGGATTTTCTATTTCTGGCGTATATAACCTATGAGATTTATCTGTTCAATTGGACCTCTTTTCAACTTATGTATTTATGACACCAATTGTCACGATTTGCTGTCGGGTGACAATTTCCTCGTTAACCAATTTTGGAGTTTTTAAGGGGGGCGGTGGGAGTAGTATATAATGTGGGGAAATGATACCACCGTTAGGTGGTATATCATTTTGACTCCCTATATACTACTGTCTCTTCCATGCCCTGTCTGTCGGTCTGTCTTGTCGGTCATGAAGGTCTTTCATTGGAGATTAGGGTTAGGACTTGATTGGAACTTGTGATTAGGAGGCATTGCTACGAATGACCCTTTGAACCAACATTCCCACTCGTTTGTCCCACTTACGACGAGGCCTGTCGTGACGCCGCGATCCCTGGTGCCAATTCCTCGGCCTGGACTATGTGTGCTGCAGCCACCATGATAGGTATCCCCATTCGGTCTGTTTTCCACCCTCGCAATGGCATTCTTGCTAACGCCTTCGATATCCTTAATACAACGTTTCGACCTGTTTCCCCACGATCAAAGTCCTACCCTGTTGTTATTATGTGGACCATACGTACCCAATTCGAAAAGACATGGTCGCCCAATATTTGTCCCATTGTTTTGTCTGGATTCGGAAATTTCGGTTATGGATATTGATAGTGTCGAGGAATTCCCCCCCCCCCTTCTTTCTCCTCTCCCAACCCACCCCAATGAATAATACAGTCATTAATGTGTCGTCCAACCCATGCCCAACCTTATTTGATTCCACTGTGCACGAATTCTCTGATTCGGAGGAATGTGTTCAGTCCCCATGTGATGTGATGTGATTGGCAAACCACCAAATGTAATTTGTTATACAGATAGTCAAATGAAACATTTCAAAAACTCATGTAAAACGTCAATGATAGGGGTTGCATAGCGTGCGAGAAATGTGAAAGATGGTTTCATTTTAAATGTCAAACTCTTACAAAACAGCAATTTACATCTCTTACTAATTTATTACTAATTTATTTATGACCATGTTATATTACATGTATAGTTATTCAAGATAACAAATTAAAACGTAAAGGTAAAGAAAATTCTCCAATTTTGTTTATTTGTACGTTACCTTAACGTGTTACCGGCAACATCTGGATACCACTGGCGCGGCCCAAAAGCCCGTAAGTTCAATCAGTTTACATTGTGTATGTGCATATGAATATTGTGCTGACTGCACACATGTTTTAACTATTATTTTGTAATAACAAATGAAATAAAAGCCTATAGTGGGGATATCTGGCTATACAAAATGGTAAGTATTTGCATAGACAACCATCTGATGAGACTCACAGAGGGGTCGAGATGGGGTTTTCTTTTGACAGTGCATATAGTGATAATTTCAATGCATGATGCAAATTGTGAAAATTGTGAATTGGATATATATCGGAATTGTGACATTAAGAGGATATTAGTTGATTTATTCAGGATATTCAAAGGTATGTATTATATTCTTATTCTGTTTAACTTGTTGACGCTTATTCTGTACACATGTATCCTGGAACTTGTTGACGCTTTTTCTGTACACATGTATCCTGGAACTTGTTGACGCTTTTTCTGTAAACATATTGCATGTAACTTGTTGACGCTTATTCTGTACACATATATTGCATGGAACTTGTTGACGCTTATTCTGTACACGCATTGCATGGAACTTGTTGACGCATTTTCTTTACACATATTGCATGGAACTTGTTGACGCTTTTTCTGTACACATATTGCATGGAATTTGTTGACGCTTTTTCTGTACAGATATTGCATGGAACTACTATATGCATGTATCATGGAACTTCTTTACCCCTTTTCTGTACACATATTGCATGAACGCTTTATCTGTATACGGCATAGCATAACTTCTTGACGCTTTTTCTTCTAAGTAAAATGTATGCATCAATCGAGTTTCTGACGCTTTTTCTATCTAACACAATATTAATATTACAATTGTTATCTTTATTATTGTAATATTTGTTAATTAATACACACAATAATGTTCTTGTCGCTCCTTATCGCTTCTTGACGCTTCTTGTCGCTTTTAGTGAGACCCGCGCAAATAATATTTTTGTCATAAAACGCCGCAAAAACAATATTTAATTTTCGAAAGTCTCTCTTATAGGCATAGACTAACATGCCATGTCTCTATATGATGTCTAACTTCTAGTTTTCATTATTCGACTTTTATCATTTATTGTTTACTTTACAGTACTTTAATTGGTATCGATAGTAAAGCCATAGTGCTATGTCTATTATATGCCTATTACATTTCACATCACACTAATCATCATTATATAATATACGTAATTTGATATTATTCCTATGGTTTTGAAAAAAAATATTTCGATATTTAAAGATTTAAAGTACATACCTATTTTAAATGGAATCTCTATCTATGGTTGCTGCCACACACCCGCGCGGAGATTATGGGCAGAACTGCGCGTCAGAGCAGTTAGTTAAAAATAAAAGATGATACAGAATGAACTAAAAGATATAATTGATATAATTAATTTATAAATGTACTTGCTCATTTGCATATCAAAATAGCCTTATACCACCGCGCATATCTATCAAAAAATTAAAGATTACTGTATGTATAGCGGGCACTCGTAATGTTTAAAGCTGGGGAATAGTTACACAATTACACACTTATTTAATTCCCATGAATAGCAGTTTGTTCCCCAACTTTAAAAGTGATAAAACAGTTGATTTATGTTGCCGACTCCTCTTTTGAAGGATTGCACTGTTGGCAACATAACAATATTCGCGGGAGTCTGTTCGCCTGTTTTCGAGAGTGCGCTAGCTGAGCCCAGTGCACACAGCATGAGAGATACACTTGCGTATGAGGAATACTTGTTGGTCACCCATCTTGCTGCTCTATATATATTGCGCCATCTCCGTTTATGGCTGTTTTTTCTTGGTAATATGGACTCCATACAGGGGATGCATATTATAATATTGAATGTAGGCAGTCTGGCGTATGTGTGTTTTGGCTTCATAGAGACTTATTTGCAGAATTTACAACTTTGTCAATATGATAGGTTCTTGCTGGTGTCAACACCAAGGTATCTGGAGTGCTCAACTGCCTCAAGTACATGTCAGGGAAGTGTATTTATAACTGGTAGGGATTGGAGTGCGCGTTTTAGTGATATGTATAACATTGCACTTACTTGGATTGAACTCCATGTCCAACTGGAGTTCCCACTGATGGAGTCGGCCAATATTATTTGCAGGGTAATCGAATCTACTTCTCTAGAAATGGCAAATAGTTTGCAGCAGTGTCATCTGCAAACAAACACAGATACATACACACTATAAATCATTGACAAACGTAAGGCCATGGCATTTATGTGTATTAATTTAGGAATAGATTAGGATCGAGAACAGCTCCCTGGGGTACACCAAAAGTTATTTTAGGTATACAATATTAAAATACTGACTATACACCTGTGCGTAACGTGGGCTGCGGACCAGTTTAAATTTAATGTGTATACATCTATAAAATGAAACTAGAAAAAGTCGATGGCGCGCCATCGCAATATACCCACTTACCCCAAATGCTAAGTCCGAAAGGGGGAGGTAATCCATGATGGAGGGTCGGATAAAAAATCCGAATTCACTTTGCGCATCAGCACATCAAAACGAAGCTACGAACCAAATATCAGACGCGTAGGTAGTAAGGTGAAAAAGTTTTTCGACCTACGAGGAAAAATAGTGAAATTCTAAGTCCGAAAGGGGGAGATAATCCATGATGGAAGGTCGGATCAAAAATCCGAATTCACTTTGCGCATCATAACGAAGCTACATATCAAATATCAGAAATGTAGGTATTAAGGTGAGAAAGTTTTTCGACTTACAATGAAAAATAGGGAAATTCTGAGTCCGAAAGGGGGAGATAATCCATGATGGAGGGTCGGATGAAAAATCCGAATTCACTTTGCGCATCTGCACATGATAACGAAGCTACATACCAAATATCAGGCGCGTAGGTATGAAGGTGAAAAAGTTTTTCGAGTTACAAGGAAAAAGTGGGAAATTCTGAGTCCGAAAGGGGGTGATAATCCATGATGGAGGGTCGGATCAAAAATCCGAATTCACTTTGCGCATGTGCACATGATAACGAAGCTACATACCAAATATCA
The DNA here is from genome assembly GCA_029237695.1 of Conchocele bisecta. Lineage (NCBI taxonomy): Eukaryota > Metazoa > Mollusca > Bivalvia > Lucinida > Thyasiridae > Conchocele > Conchocele bisecta. The sequence continues at coordinate 23,743,845 of CM055271.1, read as the reverse complement.
GGCGCGTAGGTATGAAGGTGAAAAAGTTTTTCAAGTTACAAGAAACGTGACGGACGTACGGACGCGGACGTACAGACGTACGGACGGACGGACATTCGTGACGAAAACAATATACCCATTTTTTTCCAAAAAAGTGGGTATGATTAAGAAGTAAGGATATTATATATAATGTACCACCGCCGCGACATCTAGCAATTGAATTATTGTGACCTAAGCAATGAATGACGGCGTGCAGGAGCCAACTCGCAATTACTTTGTATACGTCATTTTGATTACAATGGAATGGAATGGTACTTAACGGCCCACCAACCCAACACAAAATAGTATCATTTAGGGCTTACAAACAATGCGAACACACATGTCCATCCCGAAGGCTATACTACCACAGCGCTAGCACGATGACGATAGTAAGATAATATGGTGACGATAGTGCGCGGTACTCCGATACAATTAATTAATGTCTTAGTATCGTCACCGTAGTATCGTGATATCGCTTTATCGTGCTATAACTAGTACTATCGCCATCGTGGCACCGTGATATCGTCACCTTAGCATCACGCTATCGTACTTATCGTCATCGTGCTATTGTGACCTGGTGATATTTTAGGAAGAAAGATAATCCATCCATTACTAAAATAAATATCCCTGTTAGTGGCAGTGGCGTAGCCAGTCATACGCACGTACGCACGTGCGTACGAGAAAAAATAAAAGAATTAAACAAAAAAGGCTTATTTTTCGAAATGTGCAATAAAATCTTGGGGGTGGTGGGGTGGTGGGTTGCTATTGAGTCTGGAACAGAACGCATTTTGTATCAAACGTACATGTCGATTACAAACAAATGGTGCCGTAAATTATGCAGGAAAACGCGTTAGATATAGGATCTCCGTTTCAAAAAAAATCAAAAGGGGGGGGGCATGCCCCCGGACCCCCCTAGCACTCTCCCTCACTTCGCTAGGTCGACGAGTGAGCCATGCTCACCCAATGTTCTACCATTTGATATGTGTGCGTATCAGAAATTTGTCCCTGGCTACGCCCCTGAGTGGGAATGCATGAGTTCCTTCCATTAGACTGCTAGTGACCCAATTTTACAGCTGGTTCCAACGTTGTTTGTCGGTGTTACTGTTTGCGACTAATAGGCGGGGAGCAAGTATTGGACATGCGTGTTTCGGTTCTTAATGCGGTGGTTGTATAGTTGTATTGGAACCGGGACCAGTCGGGACCAGTCGATGAGTTTGCATTCAGTGGTAGGTTATGATTTCCATACAATGCATGCGTGTCTTCGCCACGTATTAACACAAAATGGTGGTGTAGTACGTATAACTAAACGTGTTTCCATACACTAACTTTTACTATGTTTTAACTATAACAGTTTGCATATACGCTAACAAAATGCTTACCACATTTAACAGGGACTAGCGAGAGTAGAGTGCGTGTTAAATGTGGTAAGCATTTTGTTAGCGTATATGCAAACTGTTAGTTGTCGTTAAGATGAAGCCATATTAACATGATTAACCATATTTGTGGTAAGATCATGTTCATAGACTGATAACTTGTAAATATAGTTTTAGTGATGTGTAAATGGTCAGATAATACAATGTATATGTCTATTGCTAATTTGACATATTTAAAGCACAGTGTGTGTCCCGATACGGGTTGCTTAATTGAGCCTTTGAAATTATCGCTTGTGGACGGCCATTTCTTGGTTCGAGTCCTGGTTCGGGAGATACAAGGCTCTGAACATGATGCACGGCATATGACAGCATAATGCAACGTAATACGAGTATACTGTGTACATATGAGAAGTACGTGCTTAAAGTTCATGAGACCATATCGTGTAAAGTGTTAATTTGTTGAATCATAGCTGTTATTCAGCAGTAATGACTGATAGTATGGGTAACGGACAATACTGGTCCGGTAATCCAATAGTTGACCTGTTCTGGTGTATCGGGGGTTTCTAGTGGTAACATTATTACTTCATAGGTGGCGGAACCGGAACACTATTGGAGGGGGGTGGGGGGCTAATCGTGAGAGCCCCAAAGGGCCCGATGTTGCTAGGGGGAGTCCGGGGGCATGCTCCCCCGAAAATGTTTGAAATATAAGAGACGTGAAACGCCATTTCCTGTATTCTCAGGGCCCAGTCTTGAGGGCTCAAATGGCCCGATGTTGATAGGGGGCGGGGGGTCCGGGGGCATGTTCCACCGTAAATGTTTGAAACCTAAGAGGCGTGAAACGGCATTTCCTGCATTCTCAGAGCCCAGTCTTGAGGGCCCAAATGGCCCGATGTTGCTAGGGGTTCCGGGGGGATCTTTTTTAATCTAAGAGGCGTGAAACGCCATTTCAGCAAGAGTTTGAGGATGAGAATATGTGCTTTATTACAGAATTATTGAAGGGGCCAGCCCCCCCCCCCCCCAACAAAAGTATGGGGCAGTGCCGCCCCTGTACTTTGTTGAGGATGGACTGTTTTATGCCTATAGTTTATAAACGGACTGACCTTTTCAATGAAGAGAGTACGGTTCACGATAACTCATAAACTTGGTACTTAGATGGCACGATAAATGGTTTACTGTGTACTTATATTGCTTAATCATGAATATATCTCCTGCACATTTGTATTTATTATTGTGTATGTTATTTCAGTGGTGTTTTACATCTGGTTTACATCTGTATCCCATCTACGACTACTCAATAGGAGTTCCACCAATTAATATGGAATAGACTAACCCAGCAGTGGGACCTGAAGTCAGCAACTATTTGTTTCTTTCCAACTCCAATGAGTGGAGGGAGATAACGCGGGACGAGAAGGTTGCCCTTGTTACACTATCGTATTATCACCATCATTGTATCGTCATCGTATAGTATCGTACTATCGTGCTCTCGTAGTATCGACACCATAGCTATATTACGATGACCTTAACAGAACACCATACATATCAAATACAAAGCTTGCGCTGCAATATACAGGTAATAATGATATAGCAATGCTGTCTAATAATACAGTACAGTAGTATATATATATATATGTGGTATGTGTATTACCCAACAGGTACGGTCAGCCAGATAAAACGGACACACTTTGTCCTTACCTGTAAATGAGGCTATTTACAATGGCGGTTTATGTTGTTAAAATAATCAGAACAAAACTGTCAAGAAAATGACACATTTTACATTTTCGTCTAATATAAGTTATATTACAGGACGGTGTTATTTGGCCAATTTCTACGTAAGGCTCCTACATTGTATCCTATGTTTTACGTCCCATGACCATTTCCCATTCTCTGTCAAATGCCATACACATTAAGAGATGAACTGAACGATGGTGTGTGTTTACTAAAATGGCCGAGATGGCAACTCAAATGCCATAAACATGATAAACAGTAAGAGGTGAAAATGAATGATTGCTTGTATTTACTAAAATGGCCGAAATGGCAACTCATATGCGCTGTCTAGAATGCAGTAAAACGATAATGTTCACATATAATGATATTTATATGATATCCATGTGGCATTTACGAAGTAATTATGTTTGAATGGAATGATGATCATGCAGGTTTAGAACGGGGAATTAAATAGGAAAATAAACTTCAAAATATGTTTTATAAACTGATAGATAACTGCAATCCAAGCCACACGTGAAACCCCCATCCACAATTTTAATCCGATCACAAGTTATGCAAGTTTCCATATTTGTACATTTTATGCAAATTTATGCATTTATTTCCAATCCAATAATAAATTATTAAGTCCATAATAAAATAATGAGAACAAATAAATTTATGTTAACATAAATAGTTATAAAAAAATAATTCATCAATGATGACGTCATAGTGGAACGCATATATTTCAGCTAATTAAGTGTCTGTTATTTTTGCATGCGGTTTTCTGAAAGAAAAAAAATCACAGATGTTTAATTGCTCTTTAAAGTGGCTGTGTCTCAGATTGTATCCGAAAATGCATTTCGCAAAAACACTAGCTATCAATGAATATAGACAGGCAATACAATTTGAAAACGGCCCTAGAAATGACATCAGGGGTAAAGTCATGTTAATGCTTGTCATCCATGCTAATGTTTATCTATGACCTTTGGAACTGTTGTAGATATATTAATTACAGAGATAAATGCGTCATTTTGGTGTAAAATCGTGAGGAATAATATGCCCTATACGTGTGTGTGCATATTAGAGAAATAGTTCAACCGTAATGGGATAGATTTGCAAAACAAAAGGGGGAAATATATGAATTAGTTACTTCAAGTTAACGATGAACTGGCTATGCATATGTAAATATATATATATCTAGCGATATTATATTCAATATAAATATATGCTAATCAGTTTATACTATTTGCAAGCATAGTACACTATATTTTTCACCCTATGACATTTCAGAGTTCGTATTAAAACTGAAAATGTAAAATTACCCCACCCATCCCATTTGTATTGAAAAACATTAGGACTACGTGCTTACCTTTAGTTATGTCAAATTCATTGAATACATTGTCGTCTTGTTACTTGTTGTCTAAATAGATTATAAATACATGGTTTATCCAATAGTTGTGTAAAATGTGTGCTTAATACGTTATTTAAATAAGTATCAAATGTTGCATGTCATAAATCTGGTACACATATTTATAAATTGGGCCCCAGCCGATATGCACAGTCTAAGTGTAGTTATGTTAATAGTATTGTAAAGGTTGCTTTCAGAATGTATTATGTTTCAAGTCTTTAAATGTAACTCAATTGCAAAAAGTGTGAGAAGCACAGAATTTGTTGAAAATGGACAACTTGATTTGGGTCGTGATCCTCCAAAATTGCACATATTGATGCTGTATTGTGATCAGTGATGTTTCAGCCGCCCAGCAAACACATATGTGCCTTCTGATAAGTGCCTTCTCCCGTTCACAGTTCATTCAACAACCCATTGCAAACAGTGTGACATAACCTCAGGATGCACTTTGTGTGCTACATGTGTAATTATAAAAATAGTTCAAACCGATTAAATATGTGCGATAAATCAGTTTAATTTGGTGTGTTTGTTATCGCATTGTCATATATGTACTTATATACAGAGCCAGAAATATAGATATTGTTTACATACAGACTATGTACAACAATTCTAACATTTCAAGGATGTATTCCACATACGTGATAATGTAATTTAGCATCATCATACCAGGCAGCATTCACTGTAGTGTATTCTTTCTGGCAGATACCATAAGTACATAGCAAATACACTTTATTTTCTTGCATTTGCATCCGCCTTTTGTTAGTACGCAGTTTTTATCTCATCCACGTTAATGGAAAGTCAGACATGACGGCCATACTTCCGGATTAGGCGGCGGCGGCGTAGTAGTGCACATGCTAGTAGACGTCAAGAATTTTGGACATACATGTACGTCTCGGGTAATGAGCTGGCCTGATGAGCTAGGTCGGGCAGGAAATAGCAGGAAATTTATCGAGATAGGAGTTGTCTTTTTTAAAGAATCATTAACGTAAAATGTAAGCATACCATATCGAATCACATTCAGCTGAATGTTTTTATGTGTGCATGTTACATTTGTTTTAACTGGCTGAATTTGTCCTGTGATACGTGTGATGTGATTGTATATTTGTTCCAACCGCTGGGTCAATATTTTTATCGTTGATAACTTAGAGCCAAAACATGTGGTAATAGGAATATGTTTCTGGGATGAAATAGTCATTAGGTGACCATATGAAGGTACGTCAGGGACACAACAGTGTGCTGTGCATCAATAGATGTATTAGTGTTTCAGGGACTCAGAAAAGTGTGTTATCACTCTGGATAAGAGAATACATTGGCTGTCATATGATAGTATATCAATGACAAATAAAGAGCTATATGTCCAGTCTGTAAATGGGATGCATACTTCCCAAAAACCAGGGAATATAATTAGTGGCAACAGAAATGTATTTCAGGGATATGTCATGCTGTATAGTCATAGGCATGTATTTTATAGGCTAATAAGCATAGATGTTGACATATAGTGATGCTTCATGAATAACGCATTAAGCCGGCACAGCAACTTATCATGTACAATATTGCACTGTGTTGACATATTATGGCGTTTCCTGAACTCACATTAGAGTTATGCTGCCATATGACAGTGCTTTCTAGAAGTATCAGTGCATCGTGATACCATGTGAATGTGTTCCATGTACAGCACACATATCATATGATCATGTGTGATGTCGCCGGAACAGAAGATTTTGATGTGGGGTCCCATATATGCATTTCAGAGACAAGTGGACATGAAAGTCGGTGATATACACATGCTCTAGTGACAAACTGGATGAACCTGTTGATGTGTTTTTTATGGGATTTGTGGACATATTCAGTGAACATATGAATTCCATCCGGGACAAAGTAATAATAATAATCTTTTATTTCCTCCACATCGGAGAGCATAGGAACATATTTACAAAGTAAACACAAGAAACAAATGAATGACAGAAAATAGCAAGACAAGACGTGAAAAAAGTATGGAACCCAATGTCAAACAATATACATTAACCTGCGGTACGTTCGAGAGATGGTGCAGGTGCGGAATCGAAATAAGTTTAACATCACAGGATATAACACACCTGTGCCATTCCTTAGCTTCCAATTATCAGCAAAGATGACGGCATAGGTCACCTCAGTGTACCTTGTTCATTACAAATTATCGTTATTACCCATATTTGCGAATCATATACCGTTTACACCACAATATGATGTAATTGCAGTACATGTAAATGCCACTTTATCACTAAGCAATACCATATATGTTTCCCACAGCATGGAGAAACGTAACTGAGAGTTTCAAGAATGTGTCCACCTTGGACGGTTGTACATGATGCCATGCTGAATCTGCCCCGAAGAGCACAGCCAACTGCGAATTCAAGTCTAACGCAATAAAATTGTCAAAAAGCTCGTTGCCACATACCTGGATGAGCCTACGCCAAAACCGAACCCTTAATGATTCCGATTCAGCGCATTCATACCGAATCTGAATAATGTGTGTGCCGGTGCTGACGCCACACTTGCCACAAAACGTACGATATGGCAGGGAAACCAGTTTACCCAACAATTTAACCGCGATTCGACATCGAGACAGGTAGTTTCTATTGGCAAGGCTAAGCTTCCATATTTTACATGGCACATTTGTAGTCTGTAGTAGCGTGAATGCGTCCAGAGCCGCACATGCAGATATATGGTTGTGACGCGTGCTTATTTCACGTTCATTTATTTTCGTTGTCAATAGCCGTTTCCATTCAAATTTCGTTAAGAACTTGCCTGTGTCAATATATGTTTGAAGTACGTTATGGAATATTTCCTGAGGATGTGTTGTATATCGGGGATGAATCCTAGCGCCACACTTGGATTACTGCTGTAGTTAGTCAGTCGATTCACAAACACATGTTTGATTAGCAAGTCACAGGGTAGTAAACACAGTTTTTCCAGAAGTCGTCGTTTTATGGCGTCTATTTCGGATTCCATAGTGTTGGCTGCTATCAGACCGAGTGCCACCGCGGATTTAGTTCGTTGTGATAAGCCCTACAGATATTTGATACAGAATCGATGGGCTAGTTCAAGAGTCCCAACATCTTTTGCTGTCATGTGATTCCACAGTTCGCAGCCATACACTGCTCTCGGCAGTACGACAGAACGATACACTCTTTTCGAAGTCAGTGGATGAAGACCATAATCACTATTCCAAGGAAGGAGCCTTTCAGTTTCCTTGTGCTTCGCGGATATGTATGTCCAGCGACATGTTAACACTGATTGAAATACCAAGATGAGTGTAGTCACTGGATTCCTGGACCATGTTGTTGCCTAGAAACCACTGTCTATTTCGGGTTAGATAGTCATATTCTCCGATTCATTGAACACAATGACGGGACATTTTGACGCGTTATATTCGTATTTCCACTGTCTTGAATCTTGGTAGCAAATGTCCATTAAGTTACTATAAGGCCTGTTTTAGAAAATGAAAAAAGCACCATGTCGTCTGCTACTGTGGGACAGGCAATGCTGGACTGATAAACGACACAGCCATTGTTACTTGCTTCAAGATCTCGCTGGAGGCTATCTATTTAGAGGATATAGAAGAGAGGGGAGGTAGTTCCGCCTTGTCTCTTTCCTTGTCGGACTGGAAATATTTCAGACGTATGTGTGATCGACATATGGGAAACTAGAAGCAGATGGCGTCTCCAGGCACCCCTATTTGTATGTGCAAGTCTACAAAATACTGACTGTGGTCGAGTCTAAATTGGTATAGCTAGGCAGCCTGTGCCTACAAGTAATTTGATCCGCCTGGGTGTGTCTTGTTCTGGGACGGCCATTAAACTATTTTAGTCAACCTTTTAAAGTCTTGCGTTCTTTCCCTTCCAACAGGTAATACATTATATGTACGCATAGACAAAGTCCCACACATCGTGCATGAATGTTTCTTGTATCATATTGCATAAGTAATACTGCTCGAAAAGATATCAGAGTCATGCAATAGATGGATTAAATGTCCAGCACCGTGACCCACTTAATCGAACTGTCCCGGCATTTGGCATGCATTGTGTAGTACTGTATATACATGTCGCTCTACTAGAGAGATAAATAGCCGTGATTAGCGTGTGATCGATAATCATATCATCGATTTTGTCATAAGCGATATGTTCACTTGTATTGATTTGTTGCGATTTCATATTAGAATATTAATATGTATGCTTTGTGAGCCGTGATTCGAGAAACTGGGTCAGTGGAAATTTCTTGGAAGTTCCCATAATGCATTAGCGCAAAGGGTGGCGTCCATAGGAACGCACGTGGTGGGAACCAACTGATGCTGGGTTTCATCCCGTAAATCGCTCACTGAGACGCTTATTAATTATATAGAATGAATCCGTCTGAATGATGTTGAGCAGCCGCAATGTTTCATTAAGGTAGAAGCGAACATGGAGTTGTACTAGTTAATGCAATGAATAGAGTTTTAACACTTTCTTCCCCAAATATCTGACTTAGTCTGTTATATTTCCGCTACGGGTTGTTACATTGGTCAGAAATGAGTTATAATGGCGAGCACTGCGGATTCTCATAGTGCGGCTCACTACGAGCTAGCTCATCAGGATCTATGTTGTTTGCAAATGTTAGCTTGCGGCCAGTCGTATTGAAAGAGTTAACAACTGAAGGTGGCTCCATGAGTAATACGGCGAATCATTTTTACGTACAGTGGCAAAACCAACCATCGTTCATGATATTTCATAATGCTTGATTATTTAGTGCAGCCGATTAATGCAAATATTTAGTTCTATTTGACAATGTACTTAGCATGAATATGATTCCACAATACGAATCACTGACCAATACGGTATACACAAGTTATCAAAACTGTTTACGAGTATAGTATTGATCAGAGCGGCATCTATCATTTACCGTATTTACTACTGTAAATGTGGATACTGTGATTCTGCATACTTACTGGTAAACTGCTGCTGAATAACACAATCACAAGTACAAGCGTTGTGATATGTCAATATAACAACATAGTATTTGATGTTGGGATGTACACTGTTACCATATGACCTCTAATAACGATCTACGGTTATTTCCTAAGGATACTATGCCAAAGATGCCATTGTGAATATCATTGTTTTGAATTAATGTTGATCCAGTCATATCAGTGTAACTTCGATGGAAAATATCGGAAATCATGGTGGTTTACACACATAAGGATTGAGTGGTGTGACACTAAATCACTATGTGTTCTGAATGATCATGTGTTCTATTTGGAACATAAGTGTACTAGTCAGTAATACGTTATGATATGTTTGGGTGTGACGAGAACCAGCTTGTTTGTCTGGTGACATAGACGAAGTATTCAAACAAGTTGGTAATTAGTCTAGTTACTTACCGTATTTACCCTATTAAATTTGACTGAAGTTCCTTAGAGAACTGAGTATTGATGAGTCGCTCTCTAAAATGTCACTGTACTAGTACTAGTGTCCATGTTCTTAGAAACGTGTTCTGAGACGGCCATTAAAATATTTTAGTCAACCTTTTAATTTCTTGCGTTCTTTCCCTTCCAACAGATCTACCACCGGATCCGGGTAACATTTTGGAGGCTCGTCCGGGATAGGGAAGAACTGGAAAACATCGCCGCCATTCAACCTAACCCGCGAATAAGAACACAACAACAAAGTCCCAGAAACCATGGCGGACGAATTGTTTCGAATAAGAGGCCAAATATTTATTGCTGCTTTAGAAGATCTTACAGCGGATAATTACCGAACATGGACTTGAAGTTGACATTGAGGGTATAGATCGGGTAAGCGCAGTTTCAGCAATAGATGCCTGGCTTTTGGAAGAAGTTAAAGGCGCCGATTATGGGAAACCGCCTTATTGTCAATCAAGTCACATTTCACAAGTCACATTTCGAGACAACATCTAAGGAAGAGGCAGAAGCCACCAAACTAGCGAAAGTGTTGAAGAATCTAAACCAGATCCTAAAGAAGTAGACTCAAAAATCAGACTCCGCGAGTTTAAAATCAGCGGGCAGATTGACATTAAGTCGGGCATTTCTTTCACTAGTCTAGTGCGCCAAATTGAAAATGGAATTAAACGAGGCTATCCTGAGATAGACATTGTAGACGGAGTTATTCGGGCCATACCGACAACATCAGGGCTCCGAAACTACCTTGAAGGTAGAGACGAACTGTCGCTATCAACTTTGCGGGCTGTGCTCAGAGCACATGACAGAGAAAAATCGGCGACCGAACGTTATTCCGAACTGGGTGCGGCGAGGCAAACATCTAAGGAAGAGCCATCCGAGTTCCTTATGAGATCGATGGACATTAGAAATAAAATACTATTCTCATCCCAAGAAAATGAATCTGATCTCAAATACGACCCTACATTGGTACACGGTTTATTCGTGCGATCAGTGTCAACGGGGATTCAGGATTTAGCTATAAGACAAGAGTTCAGACCATTACTAAAAAGCAAAAACGTATCCGACGAAGAACTAATACACGGACTAAACTTAATTGTATCAAAGGAAGAAGAAAGAGAAACTAAATTCAAAGGACACCTTGTTGACGTAACACAGCTGCAGCACGGAGAGTCGACTAGTAATAGTAGCGGTTTGGGGTCGGAACATAACAAGTCTTCACCCAAGGTCAAAGAAGGTGGGCTTGTCAAGGAAATGCAGTCACTTAAAGCAGACGTCGCTGCATTGAAAAGGTGCATGCAAGGAAAATCGGTATCATCTATGAAAGGTACACGTGGAAATCGTCCGGATCGTCAACGGGGATGTAAAACCTGTCATGAGGCAGGACTTGGGTTGACATGCAGGCACTGTTGGCGATGCGGTAGTATCGAACATTTCCGCCGTGGCTGTAAAGCAAAGATCCCGAACCAGGGAAACGAACAAAGGTCACACCAGAACGGGAGAGGGGCTCAGGAGTGACCACACAATCAAACCCTTCATGTACAAACTGTAATGGACCAGGAAATGGCATTTATATGTGTAGTGGCTGTCATGCATCAACGTACTGTTCCAAGTCCTGTCAGAAACATAATTGGTTATGCCACCAAACTGTATGTCAGGCAATTCAGTATGTTGAACAGGGGATGGTTCCTCCACAACCAAGTGTAGATGATTTAAAGGGTCGTGTGCTCGCTTTATCGCCCGACGCTTGCAATAAGCTTGTAAAGGTTGTGGGAGAACCATGCCTGGTAAATTGTTTGTTGAACGGTAAGGCAACTGAATTATTATGGGATACTGGGGCCCAGGTTTCTTTGATCCATCAAGGATGGTTAGGTAAGTATTTGCCCAATGCTAGTCTGAAACCCATGGAAGAACTTATGGACGGGGGATTAAATGTGCTGTCTGCCAATGGGTCTCCAATTCCATTTGAGGGGTGGGTTGAGATTAATTTTACATTGGGACGAGACATACCTTTACAAGGCCAACAGGATGTGGCCATGTTGGAGGTACCGTTTTTGGTGACAAACGTAGCTGGACTTGACAGACCAATTTTAGGTTACAACGTTATCCAATGTCTGACAAAAGGACTTGACGATGACGATAGAGTTAAGACCCTTAGTGATGCCCTCCCGACCTTGGAAGTCCAAGAAGTAGCGTTTGTGATAACATTGGTGTCCTCCGATCAGGAAGACATAATATCCACATTCCCAAATGTTCTACACGCGTGATAACGGCCAGGGTCCGATGTCCGTTACGAAGAGTTGACACACTGGCACCCTTCATCCCTACCATCGACATTGATACGATGGGAATGGAGATGCAAGAGATGCTAGTAAACATCAAGGTCGGAACTTTATCCTCGGTTAAGGTGGTAATCACTAATCCATCTAACAGAACTATTATCTCACCCAAGGGGACCGAGTTGGGAGTTTTGGTAACTGTATCCTCTGTGGTTCACTTGTGTATGCAAGAGCCACGCAAGAGTGAACCGCCCAACCAGACTGAACAAGTAATCGAGTCTGAAGAGCAACACAGTACGGGCGAGAGTGACACGGCTACCAATCAGCAGAACGTGTGGGATCCAATAGTAGATCTAACAGATACCGGTCTAACTGAAGAACAGCAGGAAGCCATCCGGACCTTACTTCGTGAAGAATGCCGTGCCTTTTCTCAAAATGGAGACGACATCGGATGTGTACCAGAGTTGAAGATGGATATTAACCTTACGGATAAGAAGCCTGTCCAGAGTGCATATATGTCCATTCCCAATCCTTTATACCAAGAGGTAAAGGACTATATACAAGATCTTATGGGAAAATGGTGGATTAGAGCATCAAAGTCGCCGTACTCAAGTCCGGTAGTATGTGTTCGAAAGAAGGATGGAACTCTCAGATTTTGTTGCGATTACCGGAAAGTGAATGCGAAGACAGTCCAAAGCCGTTAACCTATTCCAAGAATAAATGACGTGCTTGACAGCTTGTCTGGAAGTCGCTGGTTTTCCTTGTTAGATCAAGGAAAGGCATATCACCAGGGGTTCGTGTCTGAAGATAGTCGCAAGTACACGGCCTTTGTGACCCCTTGGGGCCTCTATGAATGGGATTGTATTCCCTTTGGATTACCTTCCAGCAATTCATGAATGATTGTTTGGAGTGTTTACGAGATGAAAGCTGTCTACCATACTTGGATGACATCTTGGTGTACAGTCCGATTTTTGAGGACCATCTTTTCCATTTACGAGCAGTGCTTCGTCGACTTCAGGAGAAAGGGATAAAACTGAAACCTGAAACATGTATTTTATTTCAGAAACAGGTACGCTACCTGGGACATCTTGTGACAGAAGATGGCCATACAATGGATCCCAAAGACCGAGAGGCTGTGGTGATACTCAAGGAAAAACGCCCTAAAACGGTTGGTGATGTGCGTGGACTAATGGGTTTCATCGGCTACTACAGGCATTATATACCCGACTTCTCCCGAAGAGCCAAACCCATATATGATCTTCTCCAATGTGAAGGTCCAACACGGAAGTCCCCTATAAAGTCGTCGAAAAATCGCGGACAAGCAGCATCTAGTCAATCAGTGTCATGGAATGAGCGGTACCAACTGATTCTTGAAGAATTGATCGTTTCTTTAGTCAGTCCTCCGGTAATGGCATAGTCAGATTTCCAACAACCATTTGTATTGTATGTAGATGCTTCTCAAGAAGGGTTAGGGGCTCTCCTGTATCAGAAACAGGGAACTGGCAAATTAACAGTGGTTGCTTACGCCTCTAGAACTCTAAGTCCTGCAGAGAGAAATTATCACATGCATTCCGGCAAACAAGAATTTTTGGCTATGAAATGGGCAGTATGCGACCGGTTCCGAGATTATTTGTATTATGCTCCCGGTTTCGAGGTGCATAGCGATAACAACCCTCTCCAATATATCTTCTTTACAACTGCGAAATTGGATGCTACGAGGATGCGCTGGGTGGCTGAACTGGCTGATTGCAAGTTCAAGGTTTACTACAAGCCGGGGCGAAATAACAAAGATGCTGATGGACTCAGTAGGATGCCAATGGATGTGGAGAAGGTGATTCAAGACTGTACCGAAGAGATGACGCAGGACATGATTGACACCACGGTGCAGGTAGTGTCCGCCGGTGCAACGTCATATATCCACTTCCAACCAAATCAGTCCGAGAGGCCAGCCAAAATATGTACGAATGAGATAGAACAGATTGGCAGTGGTGACTTACTAAAAGATCAGAAAGATGATTCCATAATCTCGCAAGTTAGGTATTTCGTGGAACAAATGACGTTCCCAACCAAACAGCAGCGAGAGGAACTTGCTCCCGAAACTAAGCTACTGTTGCGAGAGTGGCCGAAATTGCAAATTGGACTGGATGGATTACTCAGGAAAATCATCGTGCTGCCCAGAAACGGGACAAGGAAACAGCTCATATTGCCTCCGAAATACCACAAGGTGGTATATAAACAGCTACATAACGAGATGGGCCACTTGGGTGCAGATAGAGTTATCAGCCTAGCCGCTGACCGGTTTTACTGGCCTGTGATAGCAGCAGACATACGGGAATATGTTACACAACAGTGTGACTGTATAAAATACAAAAAGCCAGCACGACAGTCGAAGGCCCCACTGAAACCAATTGAGACGACACATCCTTTTGGACTTGTCTCAATCGATTTTCTGCACCTGGAACGCTCCAAAGGAGGATATGAGTACATTCTGGTGGTTGTGGATCATTATACACGGTTTGCACAAGCTTATGCAACAAAGAATAAGTCTGCAAAATCGGCGGCAGACAAAATATTCAACGATTTCATCCTTAGGTTTGGATTTCCTCAACGATTACATCATGATCAGGGACGGGAATTTGAAAACAAGCTGTTCCACCAATTACAGCAATACTGTGGTATTGCGAAATCCAGAACAACGCCCTACCACCCGGAGGGAAATGGCCAAGTGGAACGCTACAATCATACACTTCTCCAGATGCTGCGAACGTTGCCCAAGGACAGCAAATACAATTGGAAATCTAAGCTAGACAAGATGGTACACGCATACAATTGCACCAAGAGCGATGTGACAGGCTACTCACCCTTTTATTTGATCTTTGGTAGGCACCCACGTCTACCAATTGACCTTATCTTTGGTGATCAGAGTCTCGAGTAGGAGACTATCTCCCACAAGGATTATATCCGCGACTGGACTTCCAGAATGCAAGAAGCGTACAAAATAGCTTCAGGAAATAGTGAGAAGTCAGCAGAAAAGGGAAAACGAATCCATGACTCCAGATTGATAAGTACGATGTTGCACCAAGGAGATCATGTCCTGGTGAGGAACCTACGTGAGAAAGGGGGGCCGGGAAAGCTGACGTCGTACTGGGAAGAGAACCTACATATAATACTTCGTCGCGTAACAGAAGACTCGCCCGTTTACGATGTACAAAGGGAAGATGGAAAGGGAGCTGTTCGGCGGTTGTACCGCAATTTGTTATTGCAGTGCAATAGCCTGCCGCTGACCCAACCAACAGAGAACACGCGAGTACCACAGCGCCAGAAAAAGACTGGTAGGGACAAGAAACACTTTTCTGCGACGTCGGCTGTTATGCTCGACAGTGACGCGTCAGAGAGTGAATATGATCTGGAGACGAACTCCAAGATAATCACTCCTCTGAACCCGAATGCAGAAGTGTTTCGGCCCATAACCACTGTGAACAACGAGATAGACGGCATGCCCTCTGGAGATGAGGGAGGAGAACTACCGATAGAGGATGATATTGCCGAACACGAACTACAGCACTCCTCCGGAAATGACAGTCCGTTCTCTGCATTTGAATTTGATCATGTCAGTACCATAGGTACTGAGGTAATATCAGATCAGTCAGAGATATCGGGAAGCGAACATAATGACGGGAGTGATGTGGACAGATTGAGCGAGGCCGAGACAAGTTCTGGCCTTAGCGATGGCAATTCCTCTGAAGAAACTAGCTCATCTGAAAGTGACACTGGAACTAACGAGGGACGACATAGGCAAAAGAGAAAACGTAAACGTCCTAAGCGTTTGACGTATGACGCTTTAGGAAGCCCGAGTTATGTACTGACCAGTGGGGTATGGGGATATTATTACGAATTGTAATAGTTGCCGTATCCGCATGACTATATGTAAACATGCATTGAAGTCTGAGTATGTTAAACGGTAAATGGTGTTTGTCTCGTAAGTGATAGTCCGTGAAGGGAAGGTAGTGCATAATGTGATGGCAAACTGAAGGTGTTGATGATCAAGGTTAACAAGGAGTATATTTAATGTGCCTTAGATGTAACTATTTTCAACGGGCTAGTGATACAGTCCTTATGGACTGGTTCGTGTCGCAGTCAAATGGTATACAAATGTAGTAGCATAACATAATCGATCTTAGTATCGTTTGAATTTTATAATTCGAAGTTATTGCTTAAGTTTGTAGGCCGGTTATGCGTGAAAGTCGAACCTTTTTCACTTGGCCAAACGGGAAGGTAGTGCATAATGTGATGGCAAACTGAAGTGTTAACCTGATAACCGTCCGAAGCATTAAGTGTTGATAATCAAGGTTAACAAGGCGTATGTTTAATGTGCCTTAGATGCAATTACTTTCAACGGGCTAGTGATACAGTCTTTATGGACTGGTTCGTGCCGCAGTCAAATGGTATACAAAGGGAGTAGCATACCATAATCGATCTTAGTATCGGGATTTGTTTGATTGGTATGGCCAACTGATCAAGTTAGTCCGTGTTTGAATTTTATAATTCGAAGTTGTTGCTTAAGGTTGTAGGCCGTTTATGCGTGAAAGTCGAACCTTTTTCACTTAGCCAAACGGGATTACACTGTCGAGACGAAACACCATGCTATTTTGCAAAGTTATTTGTAAACCTTTAGTGCTACAATGTACTTTTATTATCGTAGTATAGCTTTTGCTTGTAACTTGTAATCGTTTCATGTGTTAAATGTCGGGACGACATTTCATGTTGGCGGGGAGAGTGTGACATATGGGAGACTAGAAACAGATGGCGTCTCAAGACACACCTATTTTTATGTGCAAGTCTACAAAATACTGAATGTGGTCGAGTCTAAATTGGTATAGCTAGGCAGCCTGTGCCTACATGTACAATGTAATTTGATCCGCCTGGGTGTGTCTTGTTCTGGGACGGCCATTAAACTATTTTAGTCAACCTTTTAAAGTATTGCGTTCTTTCCCTTCCAACAGGTAATACATTATATGAACGCATAGACAAAGTCCCACACATCGTGCATGCATGTTTCTTGTATCATATTGCATAAGTAATACTGCTCGAAAAGATATCAGAGTCATGCGATAGTTGGATTAAATGTCCAGCACCGTGACCCACTTAATCGAACTATCCCGGCATTTGGCATGCATTGTATAGTACTGTATGTACATGTCGCTCTACTAGAGAGATAAATAGCCGTGATTAGCGTGTGATCGATAATAATATCATCGATTTTGTCATAAGCAATATGTTTGTATTAATTTATTGCGATTTCATATTAGAATATTAATATGTATGCTTTGTGAGCCGTGATTCGAGAAACTGGGTCAGTGGAAATTTCTTGGAAGTTCCCATAATGCATTAGCGCAAATGGCCGCGTCCATAGGAACGCACGTGGTGGGAACCAACTGATGCTGGGTTTCATCCCGTAAATCGCTCACTGAGACGCTTATTACTTATATAGAATGAATCCGTCTGAATGATGTTCAGCAGCCGCAATGTTTCATTAAGGTAGAAGCGAACATGGAGTTGTACTAGTTAATGCAATGAATAGAGTTTTAACACTTTCTTCCCCAAATATCTGACTTAGTCTGTTATATTTCCGCTACGGGTTGTTACATTGGTCAGAAATGAGTTATAATGGCGAGCACTGCGGGTTCTCGTAGTGCGGCTCGCTACGAGCTAGCTCATCAGGATCTATGTTGTTTGCAAATGTTAGCCTGCGGCCAGTGGTATTGAAAGAGCTAACAACTGGAGGTGGCTCCATGAGTAATACGGCGAATCATTTGTACGTACAGTGGCAAAACCAACCATCGTTCATGATATTTCATAATGCTTGAGTATTTAATGCAGCCGATTAATGCAAATATTTAGTTCCATTTGACAATGTACTTAGCATGAATATGATTCCACAATATGAATCACTGACCAATACGGTATGCACAAGTTATCAAAACTGTTTACGAGTATAGTATTGATCAGAGCGGCATCTATCATTTACCGTATTTACTACTGTAAATGTCGATACTGTGATTCTGCATACTTACTAGTAAACTGCTGCTGAATAACACAATCACAAGTACAAGCGTTGTGATATGTCAATATAACAACATAGTATTTGATGTTGGGATGTACACTGTTACCATATGACCTCTAATAACGATCTACGGTTACTTCCTAAGGATACTATGCCAAAGATGCCATTGTGAATATCATTGTTGTGAATTAATGTTGATCCAGTCATATCAGTGTAACTTCGATGGAAAATGTCGGAAATCATGGTGGTTTACACACATAAGGATTGAGTGGTGTGACACTAAATCACTATGTGTTCTGAATGATCATGTTTTCTATTTGGAACATAAGTGTACTAGTCAGTAATACGTTATGATATGTTTGGGTGTGACGAGAACCAGCTTGTTTGTCTGGTGACATAGACGAAGTATTCAAACAAGTTGGTAATTAGTCTAGTTACTTACCGTATTTACCCTATTAAATTTGACTGAAGTTCCTTAGAGAACTGAGTATTGATGAGTCGCTCTCTAAAATGTCACTGTACTAGTACTAGTGTCCATGTTCTTAGAAACGTGTTCTGGGACGGCCATTAAACTATTTTAGTCCACCTATTAAAGTTTTGCGTTCTTTCCCTTCCAACAGATCTACCACCGGATCCGGGTAACATATGTCCCTTGAATAAAACGTAACTGTCCATATCAGTGTACATATTTATAAACATCTTTAGACATGATGTATTAATTCCGGAACGCTGTAGCTTCACAAACATACTGTACGTCATGCCACACTTTATCGAAGGCTTTTCTAACATCGAGGTAGCAGGCATACAATTTACTGGAATGTTCAATCGCATACAGGACAGTCTCACGTACTAGAAACGAGGACATATTTACTCCAATACCTTTTTGGAACCCACCCTGTTGTGCTGAAATTTTGATAGTTGCTTCATTGTCAATTCGATTATGTATTATTCGTTCTAGTAGTTTCAGGATCGTAGACGTCAGTGTAATTGCACGATAGCTATCGGGGTCGTTCTTGCGCTTCTTCCCGCCCTTGTGGAAGGTGACGATTATTCCGCGTTTCATTTTTGTTGGAACATACGACAGTTGTAACATATATGTGTATAGGTCACATATTAATATATGAAGTTCCGGACTACCGTGAAAAATGTGTTCGTAATATATAGAATCGTCGCCACATGCTTTGCCGGTCTTACAAGCTTTTAGAGCACAATATTGTTCCTCTGTTGTTATGCTGGTATGTGTAGTGGACATGTTGTGCATGTCCTTCAGGGCTTTGGCCTCGGATACTATCGCATCATCAGTATCAGTGTCATTTATGTCGCTCGGAGTGTTATATGTTCCGGAAGTATGTACCCCACACGGTGGCTATTGAGTTAGCATCGCGAACAGTTACACCGTCGAAGTTGAGTTCACTGCCAGCCTCCGTTGAAGATTTGCGACGCCTTTTCATCTCGTATACACTGGAGATTAGCAGACACAAGACTTTGGTAGCAGGTAAAATGATCGATCATAGCCTTGTTCCAGTTAGTCCTTGGCATCACATCATCATAAGGAATACGCGAGCTGGAATCGGGTACATTCAGGATGCACAAAATGGGCCGATGTCGGGATACGTTAAGCACATGATCGTCGAGAATTTCGCACTTTGATATTGTGTCTACTCTCTCCCACGGTATGACGATGTGATGTCGCACATCGTATGAGACAAATGTGGAGTCAGCACCAACACACAAGTCTAACGTATTCACTGAGACCAAATGGTTACTATTCAAGAATGAAGACAGCTCCAGTCCCCTAGAATCAGGCTCTTCAACAAAATGACGACCCTGTAAGTGAGCATTAAAGTCACCGACGATCAAAACCAAACCCTTGTCTTTGTATTCGTGATATATGGTAAATAGTTTGTCAATATAATCACGAAACACTGTAATGGAGTGATTGCTACCAGGTATATACACTCGAAAAATATATATATATATTCCACTTAACATTTCGTATCGTATACCAATAATCTTATCATCGTCTATGGGGACTGTAGTTATCTGAGAATCTAATTTGGCTTTCCAGAGCAATGCTACTCCACCTTTCCCCACACGTCTGCTACCTGGCAAACCCAGATCAGCATCAAATTTAGCATAACTGTTATAGCTACTGTGTATGTAGTCAAGAAAATATAAGTTATATTCATACAGCCAATGTTCTGAAATTCCACAAATATCGATAGACTCATTTTTTACGACATCACATAGATACGAGCTACTGGACATAATTACAGTAGCATTCCAGGTCATTATGTTTATATAGAGGTTAGACTGTCCATGGTTGATATGGGTTTGTCGTGTATCAGACTGTGATGGAATGTAGACATATGCGAGTATATACACATGTATGTATACAGGTCTAAACCTCAACAGTTTCCGGCAGCAAATACGGATTGTACTCATGTACATAGTCCGGTACTGCGTCATTACCATAACGGTTGAACGTTGAGCGCCCATCTGCTCGGTTTCCGCCACGAGACGCCGAACCATACCCCTGGCCCTTTCTGTAACGGCCTCCATTAACCCATGGTTTAAATGTGACTCCATTTGGCCAGAAATATGGATCTTCAATGAGGGAACAATTGTGATCAGGCTCAACGTTCAATCGTATGGTAACGGCGCACGGGTTATGTTTGTTCCTGAAGATCATCACTGTTGTGACAGAGGGCCCACGTTTGGTTACATGTCGATATAGCTTATTCTCAGTGATGCTAGGTTTAAAACCCCCAATAAAATACCTTATTGGTGGTTTTCGGACGTGATCATAAAAGTCATCATCATCATCATCATCATGAGTGACGTCATCATAAGACGTCATCTGGTCATTATATCTACCATGAACATCCGCCGATCGAGACTTTGCACTCGTCCTATTAGTAGCAATTACAGGAATGTGCCCTACAGAGCTGACTGGTTTACTTGCTGACCAGGACGTCACAGTCTGTGGTGTGCAAGCCGGTACCAAATTCGTAGAAATAGACTGCTGTACGTGCTCCTGGTTATGTTTACTGAGCGGTACAGCGGTGTATACCTCAGGAGACTCACAGGAAGCATGCCCCGCAGCATCGATGACAGTTACAGGAGCAGCAGTCTCGGTATCATACGCGGCCGCAGGCCCGTTCACACATGATAGTCCTGTATGTGTGGACGGAGCCGACGGCGACAGGCCATCCATGCTGACTGCTGCTCCCACACCTGCAATTGTCTTCCGGGCATCATCTTCACACGTCATGACACACATATGTGTGTTTACCCTATCTTTATCAAACAACTTATCTGCAGTGGCGCTCATGGCATGTGTCTTTCTAAATGTGCCTGCATCATACCCACTACTTTGGGCTACCCGCGTCAACGGCTCACGAATGATATCACCCAAGGAAGAGCCAGTAGAACCGCTCCCCTGCATCCCCCACTTACCACTATATTGGTATCATTGGAGTGGTGGAGGGGATCGGCGGAAACCGCATCGTCCTTGCCAGACATGACTCGTGCGCCGTCGTCGGGAGTAGACATTGTGTTACAATAATTATATATATAGTCATGTGATCAGTTGTATGAGTACTCATCTGCGATGAACCTGTGTTTTTGCGTTTTTTCAGTTCAGTTTGTCAATACTGCACTGAAAATTATATATAGAGTCTTCGCAGCTTTTAAGTTTCTCATAGGACAGTTTAATGTCACTCTTTATGGACGTAATACCTGAACCGTTCTCAGACTCTAGTCTAGCCAGAGCTTTCCCAATACCATTTAGATGTGAAATCACCGTATTTTGCAGTCTTAAACTCCTGGCCAATAATACCAACATTGTTTGTGAGAACTTTTTTCTGCTCCTGACGTAGTTCATTTGCGCTCTGCTTTTGTTTCACCATAATCGTGTCCGCACGCAAGTGCGCGATTTCATCCCTAAAGGATATTAACCTCGGCCTGACCGCGTACTTTTATTCAGACGCGGCATGCTCATGCATGAGGTCCGTAAGTTGGCTGTAGTCCGCACCGTCAATGACAGCTACTAAACTATGGATGTCCCTGGCCAGTTTCGTCACGACAGAGTCACTGCCAGAACAATGGAATGCATTGTGATGCTATATGAAAACGCTTCAGGGACAATTCTTCGTCTGAATGTATGTGTGTGTTTCATGGACCAATGAGCATATTATGTGGCACTATTATTATACGAAGACATCTATGGGACCAAATACAAGCTGTTGTGCTGTCATATGAATGCGAGTCATGGACACGTGATCGTCCTATGCATGCGTTCATGTGAATATGCTTCTGTGATAACCTAGCTAACATATCAATATGTCATATTAAGTCGGAGAAAACGAGAGCTGCAATGCGTTGTATTGCCATATTCCTCAAGGATAAAGGGTAAACATCACATATAAACGTAAATTTGTCAGTAAATGATGGCCTACACCCACATTGCCCCGAAGCCGAATTCCGTGCCGTGATATATGCTTACTCATGAATATGTTACAGGATAATGTAACATCCCAACTGAAATACGTATGTAAACACATTTCCTGATAGAAACATAAATTTACGCGCATTAATTTGTGTTATAGACGAACGGTTGGCCATACATGTATGTTCCTATGTCAGGACAGGTGGACGGAGACAATCTAATGTCAGTAGTATCTATAATGTCACAATTACTTACCAACACAGCTAGATGTGGGTGTACAATCAGTACAGTAAGAATGTTATCGAACTCCGCCAGTGGCGCCATGTAATCAAATTGAGATGAATGACATTTCGCAATTGAAATAAAGTGGGTGGGGTAATTGATCTGTTTTCATTGGATTGACTTTTATTTTGTTATTCATACATTTATTATTAATTTTATTTGGAAATGATCTGCGGTACGTTCCGGCTAAATATATTTAGTATATCACATCCATAATATGTACTTTATATATAAGTATAAGGCGTTATTCACGAAACCGAAAGAAAATATTCATAATTTTCTGAAATGTTTGTTAATACCTAACACATATACATGCACTGATGTTGTGTGTATTGTATCTAGAACTATTTGCCATGATATTCATACCGAAATAGGCCAAATAGTTCTCTAATAATGATAGCTACAACCATGTATGTGTAGTTTCTAATTCAACGAAATTGCCCAGTAACCTACTTTACAAAATAAGGTCACAGAATGGCAACAAATCAAAATTTCGAGTGACATCCGGGCTTATTGTGACATGTTGAGGTCACATATAAAGATTAGCCTGGATGACAACCTCACCCCTGGTGTCATGTTTCGGCTTTATTGTATCCGGTCTAATACAGTATAAATACAGTCGCAACTGGTCCTTAGTCATTCCGGGTATGGAAGGTATTCGAGCCAATTCCCACCCTTAATTATAAGCCGAATTAATGTCCTTATTCACAAACATGCGTTTGTCGGATAAGTATCAGCGTTCGATGTTGTAAACAGCAAGTTGAGGAAATTCCATGATAAATTTAACTTGGCCAAATTTTGCCATCTCCTGGAAAACCCGCTAGCAGTGATGTAATTCCTTTCAGCAATTCAGTTTTATATAGTCAAGTAAGGCGAGGGGAAACTTTGTTAACCTTACTTACAGTATGGTACGTAATATATAACGTTTAATGATTGATTTTGGTAGATTTTTCTAGATTGGTGTGTTAGTAATTCGAACCTGAATGCTGACAGTGTGCAAATCATCATTCAGTTTTCGATTATCCACATCATCAGCTAACAATCAAAAACCGTTAGTAGTACCCTACTACAAGGTTCACCACCAATTCGACGTGACTATCACCACTGACTACCGTGACTGCTTTGTTGCAGATATGACACAAAGAAAAACCCGCGTGAAACTCTTCAAATACTGTATTACTAGATATTTTCAGCGTTACACACTTCTATATAATCATCATAAACACTGTAATACTTTTAACACGATTCGATTCGATTCGGCTTATATTTAAGGGTGGAAATTGGCTCGAACACCATACCCGGGATATATACTGTAGTCCATTAAAGAAGCAGGCTGATGGTCATCGGTCTGGTTTATATTTCCGAATGTGTGCGCCAAATATAGGAGAATCTATGCAGGTATGGTAACCTATAATTTGAGTCCTCCTATAGCACCAATTAGCTTATCGGAGTGTGATATAGTATGGCTGGGTTGTGATTAGAGATGATTGAGGGGAACCCAGTACAGACTAGTTTACATGTATTGTGCGTTTTGAGTGACATATTACGGATTTGTCAAATGAAACTGAGTGGCGAATGTACTAGCTGAGTCACTATATATTGTCTAGCGAGCGTGCTGTACGTAATTAACTTGTAGTTACATTCAGTCCTAATCCTACCTAATCACAATCGAGAACAGAGAAGATAAGAAGAAATTGATTTCTGACGGTATGATATTTGACGTGCCACTTTCACCCTCTTAGTGTGCTGCATCAGAATGCTATATTAGGCTATCAAGGTAAACGTGATTACTGATTTTATGTTGCTAATTGGGTTTCACTGTATATATATATATATATATATATATATATATATTGTTATTTAGTAGTATTTATTTAATTTTAGTTTCAGTCACCTACCACACCGTCAGCTTTCGGCCGAAAACAGACTAATAAACATTACATCGTTTGATTGTTGTCTATGCAATGTATTAGAGTAATGCAGATGGTCAGCTTCGACATAAAAAAACAATTACTCCCGGTGAAGGAAACCTCCAGTTCCCCCGGTAGCTCCAGAGTTCCTGTAGTAAAGCTAAAACCAGATGGCCGCGGCTCGCATTTCGGGCCCGCCGAGGCATTTGATGATCTCACAGTGTATTTATTAAGTATCAATTAAGGGTTGTGGATATATAAGGTATGTAAAAGCTTTAACGCAAACGTTAGTCATTTTACCTTGATCTTGGGCATGTGTGCCACATGGGTGGGCTATAGTATGAAAATATGGATGATAATAAAGAATTATTTGAAGTTTGAAGTAAATCGGAGTAAGTGTTGTGGAGATATAAGGTATGTAAAAACTTTAACACAAATTTCAAAGTCATTTGACCTTGAACTTGGGCATGTGGACCACATGGGCAGGCTATATAATTAAAATATGGATAATGAATAAGAAGTATTGGATGTTGGAAGTAAATCGAAGTAAGTGTTGTGGAGATATAAGGTATGTACAAACTTCAACACACATTTCAAAGTCATATGACCTTGACCTTGGGCATATGGACCACATGGGCAGGCTATGGAATGAAACTATGGATCATGAAAAGGAAGTTGGAAGTAAATTGGAGTAACAATTGTGGAGATATAAAGTATGTAAAAACTTTAACGCAGATTTTATAATAACGCAAACTTCTAAGTCATTTGACCTTGACATTGGGGCACAGGGGCCGCATGAGTGGGACACAGAATGAATATATGATTGATGCCCAATAAGCATACACAGTTTCAAGCAAATCTGACTTACGATTACAGAGATAGTAGGTATGTGAAAACTTTAACACAAATTTTGACAGAAACTTTAACGCAAACTTCTAAGTCATTTGACCTTGACATTGTAGCACAGGGGCCGCATGAGTGGGACACATAATGAATATATGCATGATGACCAATAAGCATACAATGATTCAAGCAAATCCGACTTACGCTTACAGAGATACTAGTAGTAGGTATCTGAAAACTATAACGCAAATTTTGACAAAAACAATTAACGCAAACTTCTAATTCATTTTACCTTGACCTTTGGCATAGGGGCCGCATGAGTGGGACTGCCTGTTAGCTAGACACGCAGCGTCCGTGGAGCTTGGCACAACTCCACTCAATCAGCCGTCTACCTCACCCCACCGACCCACTCAATCACTTAGCCCAGTTCCATTGAATTAGTGGGCCACGTCACCCATATATACTTTAACACACGATATCGGTGCATGATGTAAACATAGCTGAAATTAACCATGTGAGGACTGAATGTTATCGCTGACGTAGTGTCCAGTCAAAACAAGTTTGTCACTTGAATACTCATGGTGAGTGCATCCGTGGGAACTGTGAATACTATATTTAACAAAACTAGCGTTATTTTTATTTTTTTTAATAAAATATGTTCCTCATATTTTGTTTTTCTCAGATCACTCACAGAGGCAAATATATTCAGGAAACCAATACAAATCTTCAGTTAAATGTTTTTTTCCTAGCTCAATACCCGACTTTCCAACCTCATCAGAGACACAGTACCTTTCAAGAGGAATTAAATAAGAAACTTGGGATTTAAAGTTGACTTTGTAAGCGACAAGGTAATGCCAATACAAACCATATGCAGAAAGCCCAATTCAAAAACAATAACCCGATCAAAAGTTATGACCATGTACAGTTTATACAAATTTATGCAAATGCTTTCCAACCAACTATTTGGAAAGATTTTTTTCTTCATGTTTTTCTTTCTCAATAAAATAATGGAAACAAATAGTTATGCATATACATTTAAATAATAAATAAAACAATTGTTCATTGGTGACGTCATAGTGGAACGCACATAGTTCAGCTAATTAAACATTTCAAATTAAACCTGTAACTTTTCAATATTTATTTTTGCATGCAGTTTCAGCATTCATTTCATATAATCAATTTGTATCATTTACATAAATAATATTAAAACAAAATGTTGTATTGCTCTTGCAAATTCAAATGCAAATTCGTGAGCTTGGCTGAAATCGGTCACTTGTAAGTAGCCGCAGTAACATGTAATTTTCATTGTTACTTACACGGTGAGATAACCAAAATCAGAAATTGTAGAATTTCTGTCGAATAATGATGCTGGATAGCTATCGTAGCCCAACAATGTTAAATCGGCGGCATAGACGCGGCGGAGGTCGTGTAGCAGGTCGATGGGAACTGTACGGTAGATCTCCACCATGGCGTGCTGCCGCTGCGCCTTCCGCTCGCTGTATGGCGTCCTGGCCTGGGTGGCCCGCACCAGCGCCAGCATCTCCGTCGCCGTAATCCGCTCCGCCTCGCGCGCCCTCAACGGGAACTCGTCCCGTCCGATAACGCCGCGCACCTGCAGCTTCCGCCACACGCGCCGCAACCCGTTCTGCCACGTAACACATTTGACCACTTCAGACTTGAAGTTGAATGCTGAAGTCACCGTGTCGTTCAGTGCATCTTCATCGGCAAGTGTCTGCATCTCATGTGCCAATTGTAATGTTTTATTGAGCCCCAGTTTCCGATACAGTGACAGCGAGTCGCCGTTCAATGTTTCCAGGTGGCCGACGAAGTCGTACGGTACACGACAGAGGTGGCAGGTGGAGTGGAGGTGGCCGATGTGACAGTCGAGCGCGGCGCCCTCCCGCTGCCAGTCGACGATCGCCTGTACCAACTCGCGGAACGTGAGGTCGCTGCCACAGCGCTGTACCTCACCGTCCGAGTCCAGGCTCGGGCCCTGCTGACGTCGCCGGTAACGCCGCACGATCCGGCTGCTCAGCCCACGCCAAAACATGGGGTTCGGGGCAAGCAGTTTGTCAATATAGGCCGACAGCAGTCTCGAGTAGGGGTTCCTCACAAATACAAATTTATAAGCGTCGGTGAAGTTGGGAGTGAGTGTACCGGATGTGCTGACGGTAAGTCGCTCCCGCGTGGGAGGCGCCCGCCGTATCGGTATATCGTACGGTGTCCGCACACCAACATCGTCGTAATGGTCTAGCATCTTGAAAAAACGTGTCCAGAATGTCGATGCGACCTTGCACATTGGGCAGAACATGATGTTATGCTTGGAACTGGAGGTTACAGGGAATGTGATGTTGGTAGCCGGCGCCCGTGGCTGCTGAGCACATGTCTCCCTCAGACGGTGTGCCCGCTGTTCGCCGCAGCACGTGACCACCTGCGTAACCGCGACTGCTGCATGGTCCTCGCTGCCCCTCCAAGCCGATGCGTGTACCTTGAACACAATCGACGTTTCATAACATAAAAACATAACATGAGTTTAAAATTGGAATCGCTGTCGGTTCAGCTGAACTTTGTCAATTTTTACAGTATCAATATCATATACAGTATATGCGACGTAACAAACTACATTGATAAGTCCATTATGATTGCAATGCTTATACACAGTAAAGATACACAGCTCGCATGTCTGACATTGACTGTTATGCTTTATGAAAGATTTACAAAATTTCATTCCTAATTTGCATTTTCTGCGGAGTATTATTAATCTATATTTTTTCAGTTTGTCATTACGAACCTCTGGCGTGGCTGGTTGCTGTCGTCCGTCGTATTCCTGGAACAGCCCTATCCCTGCTCCTGCTGATATAGATATGGGAATATATAGAGTCGCTTCCTGGAAATCCAGCGATCATCAATTAAAACAACTGGAGAGGGTGACTTTTATTATTGATGAAAAAGTATATATGTACATTTAAATATTTTTTAAGATTTAATGCCTTTCATAGCCAAAGGTTCGTCGGCAGCAAAACGTGGAACAGACAGTAGTTGCGCAAATAATCATTGGCGTTCCCTGAAGAGTATCGGATATCTCCAAGTTTTCAGCTATTTGCAGCTATGTGATAAACATCTTGTGAGCATAAGTCATGTGATCAACAGAAATTTAACTCGTTTCCATTTGATACGAGAATTGTGAACTCGTCAGTAATGTTATGCGTATTCGTCGCCAGAGGCTAGGTGCATAAATTGTGCGCACTCGCTAAATAAATCTCCTATCAAATGGCAACTCGTTAGATTTTCTGTAACTGTATTCGCTCATACACGATATCTTCTATGGAACGCCAGAACTGTCTTAACTGAACTAATATTGTTATCTTATGTGGATTCATCTTTATTTTATGTGGATTCATCTTCATCTTATGTGGAATCGTCTTTATCTTATGTGGATTCATCTTTATCTTATGTGTATTCATCTTTATCTTATGTGGATTCATCTTTATCTAATGTGGAGTTATCTTTATAGTATGTGGTTTCATCTTTATCTTATGTGGATTCGTCTTTATCTGATGTGGATTCATCTTTATCGTATGTCAATTCGTCTTTATCTTATGGCGATTCATCTAAGTGTATGTGGATTCGTATTTATCTTATATGGGTTCATCTTTATATTATGTGGTTTCGTCTTTATATTATGTGGATGCGTCTTTATCGTATATATACATGTATATATATTTATCTTATGTGGTTTCATAGTTATCTTATCTGACTTAGTTTTTATCGTGTGTGTGTTCGTCTTTATCTTGTGTCAATCGTCTTTATGTTTAATATGTCAGTTCGTATTTATCTTAAGCCGGTTCGTCCTTATATTATAATGCTCGTCTTGATATTGTGTCGATTCTTCTTTAGCATTATATTATGTGGCTTAGTCTTTATCTTATGTCAGTTCGCCCTTACATTATGTCAGTTTGTATTTATCTTATGTAAAATCGTCTTTATCTTATGTCACTTCGTACTTATCTTATGTCAGTTCGTATTTATATTATTTCAGTGTTGCGGGAAAGAAATAGCCGGTGTCAGCACAAATATCTCACCAATAAATAAACCCCATATTAGCAATGTTCGACATAAAGACGAAACGACAGAAAATAAAGAGAACTGCACTTAACATGCTTAAGATAAATACAAATCTACATCATATAAGAAGAACCGACCCGGACCAAGGATAAATACGAACCCACATAAGATTAAGATATGTCAACCCAACACAATATATGCGCCCAAACCCCCGGCTGACAAAAGGGACCTTACGACATATGCGATCAGAGTAGCCCCATATCAGCCTATGCCTTCGCACAGTCTTATCAGGGCCTACGCTGTTCGTTATTCCATCAATGGAGTAGCATTAATAACACCAGCAAGACGATTAGAGTCATTTTATGTGTGAGTTTGCAAAAGGAATTATATATCCAATTAGTGCCAATTATCGTAAACGCCATATTGTCTCATTTCTCAGCCCGGCGGCTCATATAAAGACGAACAAACATACGATCATAAGAAAAGTGAGTTGACGTAAGCTAAAGACAAATTGACCTAATATAAAGACGATCTTGCATAAGATATAGACGAACTGACATACGATAAAGATGAACTGACTTTAGATAAAGACAAACTAACATAAGATAAAGACGAATCCACACGAGATAAGGACGAACTGACTTACGATATGGACGAACCCGCACAAGATAAAGACACACTGATATACGATAAAGATGAACTGACATAAGAAAAAGATGAACTGACATAAGATAAAGACGAATTGGCCTAAAGTAAAGATACACTGATATAAGATAAAGTCGAATCCACACAGTATAAATACGAACTGACAATAGATAAAGACGAACTGGTATAATATAAACATGAATCCACACAAGATAAAGACGAACTGACATAAGATAAAGACGAACTGGCATAAGATAAAGACGAATCTACACGAGATAAGGACAAACTGACATAAGATATAGACGAATCCGCACAAGATAGAGACAAACTGATATACGATAAAGATGAACTTACATAAGATAAAGATGAACTGACATAAGATAAAGACGAATTGGCCTAAAGTAAAGATACACAGATATAAGATAAAGTCTAATCCAACAAGATAAAGACGAACTGACATAAGATAAAGACGAACTGACATAACATAAACATGAATCCATACAAGATAAAGACGAACTGACATAAGATAAAATCGAATTGACATGAGATGAAGACGAATACACACAAGATAACTACAAACTGACATAAGACACAGACGAACTGACGTAAGATAAGGACGAACTGACATAAGATAAAGACAAGCCCACGTAAGATAAATACGAAACCATATAACAGCATTACATGTCTTCAGTTAAGGCAATCCATTTCCATTGTCTTCGTATGTCAGCTGCTACAACACCGAACATTTAGTGACCATGCAGCAAGTGAAGAACTGACCTGTATGGGTAAGATGGCTGTCGAGGACGGCCGCGATCGTGAGCATAACGGCGGTGGTGGCGGCGACGAGTAGACAGCGGCGGCGGCTGGGCAGCACACTCCTCACCTACATAAACGGACATACGTCATATACTGTACGATTATGGTCAAGCGTGTGGCGATGTACTTTGGCGAGCTGATCGAGCGCACGTGTTCCACCTCGTATGTTTGGAAGTGTAAGAATATATATGTACATACATGAATATCGTACGTTGGGTTAGATGTATTCGCCCTTTGTCCGCGGTGCCAATCAGTGCTGCCTGATCAGAAGCAGGGACGTCGCCAGGCCTGGCTGATGTGGAAGCCCAATTTTGTGTGGGATCCAAGTAAGGCAGCGATGCGCGCAGAATGAGCGAGGCGGAAAGGGGGATGCGTGTGAAGGGGTGGTGGGGGTGTGGGTCCGGGACTTGCTGCCCCGGGATTTTTTTTTAAAACTTGAATGCAAGATTCTACTAGCTGTACGTTTTCCGCTTTATATGCAACAGGTTGCAATATATCGCTACACCACGCTACACCGTAAAAATGTGCGTAATAGCATTTACACGCACTAAAATATAGAAAAACACCTGATACGAGGTCGTGTCCGACCAAAGTTGGAAGCCTTGTTTATATATATATAGTTATACCGATGAACGCCGAAACACGTCGAATGCCTGTGTACTAACACATATGTATATGGGTGTATACAAACTATATACAAATAGTTATGGTGTGTAAGAAATATGTATTACACTCTTGCGAGTTATTTCGCTGTGAGAGAAAACCCGTAATCAACTCTTTAAAAATAATACACCGTGAAGAGAACACCTGTAATTGCGCGCCTGTTTTCTTGGAAACCACGAGCTACATTTATTGTGTAAAAATATATGTGGTGTATATTTTTTATTGATTGTGCATACAAATCCTGCAAATACTTGCATTCGCCGTTTGTCTATACAGTCCCTGTGTGTTCAGTAACTGGTAACGGTAATGATATTGCCGGTCTAAGCTGGTCATCGACGGTATTGATGATACAATATAACAATGCAGATAATTACTATGACGTTCCATCTAAATTGATTCATGAGATGTCGTTTAAAGAACTTGAATTACCTTCACATGGCGGCCAACTTCCATTATTCGACGACCACCATTTTAAAACGATTCACCCATATAATCATCCCTATTAAGTTTGACCTACATCGGGAGATGTTTTTTAACATATTAACAATCGGGCGGACGGACGAAAGAGGTAATAAATACACTAGCCTTGTTCAAGTGAACTAAAAGACGAACCTTGCGCCCCACCTTTCGCCCCAGAGACCGAGGATACGCAGCTAGCCGCATTGCGTCGGTACACCGTGCTGTGAAGGTACGACGATCCACACACGTCGGGACGATCCGCGTACGACTCTAGGACGATCCACACACGACTGGGACGATCTACACACGACGAGGACGATCCACACACGGTCGGGACGATCCGCATACGACTCTGTGAAAATCCACACACGGCTAGGACGATCCACACACGGGACGATCCACACACGGCTAGGACGATCCGCACGTGACGATCCACACACGACTAGGATGATCCACACACGGTCGGGATGATCCACACGACTAGGACGATCCACACATGACTATGACGATCCACGACACAGTCGGGACTATCCACACACGATTATGACGATACACACGATCCACACACGACTAGGACGATCCACAACACAGTCGGGACGATCCAAACAAATATGGACGATCCACAGACGTCGGGACGATCCACGACACACAACCGGGTCGATCCACACACGTCTAGAAGATTCACGACACACAGGCGGGACGATCCACAATGTAAGGTCGGGACGATCCACATGGCACATAAGGCCGAGACTATTACGTATGGCGAACAAACCGTCGTTAGCTCTCACTAAACAAACCAGTTAATGTTTCAAGCTAACCGACTCGACTAATTCCACATTCAAGCCCACTTTCAAGCATACCGACATCGACATACCCTACCAGTCAGTCAGGCAAGCACGCCAATCCGCAGTCGGACACGGTCCGTTTGTTGGGTACATATATAGTTTAAATTAAATATCTAAAGATCTCGGCACCGATAACAGCCACTTCACAGGGCTTGTATTGCACAGGCTGAAGAGCACTAATAATCTAATTATTAATGTGTCACTCCCCATATAGTTGAAGTTCCAGTCCAGTAGTCATATTAATGAGTAGACATGCGGCTGTATTCCCAACGGCCACTCACACTCCACTCAAACTCGGGAAAGGTGTCATGGAGGATGGTTGGAGCGAGCTTTGGAGCCTTGGTTGGAGCGAGCGAGCCTTGGTTGGATGAGTCGAGTTCGATTTTGGTAATCATGACGGTCACTGCACCTTACCTTCAGGGAGTGACACCCGAGTTCACTCAGTGACACGTGTTTGACATTCGTGCGTTTTACAAGTACGTTTTGTATTGTACATTAGAGACTTGTTAGTATAATATAACTTGTAAGCATGGCAGCGAAACGGCAGTATTTCAGCGATATAAACAAATAAACAAAAATATATTTATGCGTGGTATCATATCCCACACATGTTTTGCGAAATGAACAGTGTATACCCACATAAGCCTGTCTATAATGTATCGTTCATAATGTGTGACCCGCCATTACAAAAGGGGTCTAATCAATTTATTGACCAGTGCAGCTCCTGATCAGCTAGCACGGTTCTGTATCGTGTTAACCTAAATTATTATTACATGTAATAGCATGGGAAATGATTACTGGCAAATGAACACATCACATTACGCTACTGTCTGTTCCACATTTTGCTGCCGACGAACTTTTGGCTATTAAACCCATTAAATCTAAACAATATTTACACGTTTTCATCAATACAAAATGTGACCTTTCCCATTTGTTTCATTTGATGAAATGCCATCAAACATTGATTTTATTTGAGAAAAAAATAATATTACTATGGAAACTTAACATGGTCAAACAGGAGGTGGAGAGTGAGGAGGAGGGTCGAAAAACGAAAGTTGACTCAATATTTAAATGTAAGTACTTTTTCATCAATAAAAGTCACCATTTTCACCCATTTTTTTTAAATTTGATGAGATTCCATCAAACATTAATTGTAATGCGAAAGAAATAACACAATATTCCTATGGAAACTTAACACGGGGCAAAACGGAGGTGGGGAGTGTACCTTTTTTATTGATGAAAACGTACTTACATTTAAACAGGTTTTACATTTAATGTGTTTAATAGCCAAACGTAGGTCGCAGCAAAACGTGGAACATAGAGTAGGGCTACCTACCTTGGCTGAAATAGCATTACGTTTCTTTTTGTCATAGTAAGTCGCATTTGATTTGCTGAGTATTACACATCTATGAAAGTATGTGTTCCTTTCTTCTACATGTATCTGAATACATTTTTGACTAAATGTATGTCACAGTGTGGGATCACATGGTCCATTGTTTTGATTTTGCGTAATGGCGGCGCCCATGAGTTTGACGTAAAATATTATTTGTCATTAATACTACTATATACTGCGGTTTATTCCTGTTAATCATGATCATGTTCCGCCCAGTATCACTACGAGTCCTACAATACTAAAGTTAGCAGCAGTACTTGTGTCGTTAGTCTGAACATTCTGTAGAGAAATTTTGGATAAACGTAGTTTTTTTTGGAAACCGTGAACTTCATCTACAGAATGGTCAGAATAACTACAGAAGTACTGTCGGGTTCGAAAGATTAACGACTGGAGCATGGTTATCATTAAATGGAAGAAATCGCAGTTGTATTGATGAAAAATAAAATGTACATCACCAACTCCTGGGCGCCGCCATTACGTAAACCAAAACAGCAAACCACGTGATCCCAACATTTATTGTTTGTTAATTAATTTCACACTAAAATAATTTAGCTAAATGGGAATTCGTCAGGAATCCGGCGCCTATTCTGACGTAAAGCATTTTACGCTGGTTACATGTAACTTAAAAAATAACGTAAATAGTATGACATGGAACAGATATGCCAAACTTCGCACCATTTTGGGCAAAACAAATACTTGTATATTTGTGGTCGTGACTGGAGAACAGGGGCTTATGGGAGTTGTGATCAGTGTAGCTCCTGATCAAATAACACACACAAAGTGACATGTAGCCTGATAACGATCTACATGTATATTGCTTTTTATAAGCATGACGGGCGTTTCATTGATGGAATATCGACAGTGCAGATCCTGATCAGACTGTGCGGTCGCAAACCTCATATAAGGCCCATTTCTCCAGTCACAGCCACATTTATGAAACACGCGAATATGTCGATGTTAGGTTTTGCACGTAAACAACAATTAGTCGTTTATTGCGCTGAATCAATATTGTTTCCCTGGGAACTTTCTCAGAAGAAAAAATATTCAGCCAATATCGGCAATGTACACTGTTTTGTGCCCAATAAAAATATGTGATTCCTTTAAAAATGGCAGGCCAAATGCGTATGAACAAATATGCAGTGTGAAAATAGCATGACTTGTAGCAATATCTGCGATGCGATTAGAGAGGACCCAATTATAGTGCGTTTTTTTCTCAACAATTAAAATGTTGTACGATTGTTTTTGACAACTGAAACCTATTCTTGAACTTTTTCCACGTCTTCTACTGTCTGTTTCATGAAAGCTGCCCAAATTTTACGGCCATATAGACAATTCAAAAACAATATTATTTTCGATAATATTAAATTAAAGGAAAATTTAAGAATAGCCTTCTTTTTATTTCGTGAAATTCGGTCAAATATTGATTTTATTACGAAAAATTGATTTATCTATGGGAATTTAACATGGGGGAAAAAGTGGTAAGGAAGTGTGGGAGGAGTCAAATTTTTTTTGGAAATTGACTCCGAAACCTGACTAGATAGCTTGGATATGATCTAACTAAGAAAACAAAAAGTTAAATTTTAAAATTCGGTCCAGTATTTCTAAAATTCAAAAAAAAATCCCCATGTTAAATCATTTAACATGGGGAAATTGTTTTTTCGCAATAAAATCAATATTTTACCAAATTTTTCGAAATAAAAAGAAGGCTCATTCTTAAATTTTCTATTTAATATTATCCTAAAAAATTATTGCTTTTGAATTGTTTATATGGCCGTAAAATTTGGGCAGCTTTCGTGAAACAGACAGTAGTTCCCATAACTCGTCCATGACTGACTTGACTTAAAATTAATATTCACAAATGTACACTGAAAGCATGTTCAAGTCAGGTCGCCGGCCACTCGAGAATCCCTCACTCACGTTAGGTTACTCGACACGCACTCACGGTTGTGAATCCCAACCATACTTGAACATGTTGAAATAGTTGGCACTTGAGAAAAATTGCTACCGTTATGCAGAGGAGTTAACTGAGTTAACTTCATTGAATCGAGTATGAGTGACGGTTGGGAATACAGCCGTTAATATCCGGCGCCATGCAGATGGAATTTGCGTCATCTACAATTTGCCGCAGTACACAAGTGACAAGTGAACGAACGTAATCAATTCGCGACGTATTAACTGATAGTGGTATTCACCTGTCTCAATGATCGATTGCCTGTGTATTGTTTACCAGAACAGTTTTTGTGTCCAAAGGAGCGCACATTTAATGCAAATATCAAGCACGTAGATGAAATTTCGCCAGCATTTTGCAGTCGGCATGCATTACAATGCAAAAACGTATGTGGACGTTATTATATGGACTAATATAGTTGTTCCACAAACTTCAGCGGAGGTGAAAAGTAGATATTTTTATGATGCGACATATAATGATTATGGAATATTAAATAAAGGACAGGGCATTGTTTCAGTTTAATCCTCAATGCACGTCTGAGCGTTAATTTAATGGATGTAACAGTTTCCCAGGCTTCGGCAAATCGTGTCTAAGACTGTATGGTTTTTCAAAATTTTCTTGGTGGAGGACTCCCCCCACCCCCGAAAAATAATATAACGCAGTTCGCACTAGAAACAAAATTGCTACCCGCTCCATACATGTCGCGAGGGTAGCAATTTAACCCCATCTCTTTAATATAACACGTGGAGGAGTGATTTTTGCAATCGGTTATCCGGCATGTTTGAATATGTTAGCGATATAAAACTTTCAAAGCTGTATCAATAATTATTAATAAAGAACATACACATGCAGAAGTTGGTTATTTTACCATTTCAATGTGTTTATCTGACATTTACATGTACATCTTGTAAATTTGAAAGCTTCATTTCGTTATGTTGAATGCTAAACAACAATAAGAGAAAGATGACTTTCATGGGAAAATGAGTTCCCTGTTCTATTATTTTTGGCAATTTACTAGTTCTACATCAAAGAGTATTTGTTTAAAGGTATAACATATATAGTTTACTAAATTTTGACCTACATGCAACATGTTTGGGTATGCACTTCGGTTGCTCACATGTTTTGAATGGATCAAATTGTAGCCGTATATAACAAATCGGAGGCGAATTATTGTAGCTAAGATCGCACGACTGCTACAATTCCTGGATCCGCGTCTGCCACATGAACTGTTAGCTATTAAACACATTACAATATTTAAATGTAAGTAATTTTGCATCAATAACACAAATGTCACATTTTTTCAGCCATTTTTTTATTTGATGAAATTCCATCAAACACTGATTTTAATGCGAAAAACAAACACAAGAATATTCCTATGTAACTAAGAAAACAAAAGCTAGATTCAGAAAATCGACCCCCCCCCCCCCCCCCCGGTATTGTAGTTATTTTTAAGATAAATATTGGATGGAATTTTATCAACGAATTCGGGAAGGTCACCTTTTGGTTATTGATGAAAAATTAGTTACATTTTTGTTTTATATTTAATGTTTTTAATAGCCAAAAGTAGGTAGCAAAATACCATAATTTGAGATTGTTTTCTCCATTTTCTGCAAGTCCCATGTTAGCTATGTATTAAAATATAAGTTATAGTCAATATCTTATTTACATAGATACATGTATGAAAACATAAAACATACCAGTCACTGAACTTCGTACGACTAAGAAATTCGTAAGTGCAAAACAAAACTGCACAAGAAAGTTAGCATTAGCAGACACTTTTGAAGAATCTGGTGGATTTATTCAGATTAAACGAGAGCACAGTCTTTGGCGCGCCATCGCAATATACCCACTTTTCCCAAATGGGGGATATAATCCATGACCGGAGGGTCGAATCAAACATCGAAATTCCCTTTGCGCATCTGCACACCATAAGGAAGGGACACACCAAGTTTCAACTCCTTAGCTATTACATTTAAAAACGTGTTACTTCTTTCAAGGCAAAATAGGGAAATTCTCAGTCGAAAGGGTGAGATAATCCATGACCGGGGGTCGAATCAAAAATCTAAATTCACTTTGCGCATCTACACACCATAAGGAAGGCACGCGCCAAGTATCAAGTCCCTAGCTATTATATACAGTTAAACAAAAGGGGGAGATAATCCATGACCGGGGTTCGAATCAAAAATCAAATACACGAATCTCAACAAACAGTTTGGGACCGGTTTTATTGTTATAACACATAAAACACCGAACTATGAACCGTTCTTCAAGAACCTGTGATCTATAGCACTTATAACCAATGGCTACCTCATGCACTATGCCGAATCTGCCAAGTTACCATCGCTATAACTAATCAAAGTACTGAAAGTACTGAAACTTAGTTAGCTCCATAAAGCTCCATAATGTGTGTCACATGTCAAACAGTTCACGCGAGCACACGGATGCGCCATTGTTGTTGTACTACGTGAATCAAGTTGACATGTCTCACACCCGAAAATCTTCCGATCTAACTTATATAATCTAACAATTAAAATTGATGTTCGCCATCAATCCATTATATTTTCAAATAAATAGGACATAGTAACTAAACATTTATGAAGACACCCACAATGGTGATGTCTGACACCCAGCTACACATCAACAGATTCAATTTACGGTTCAAACGGATCCGGCGCGCGCCCCCCCCCCCCCCCCCCCCCCTAAAAATTTGCCGAGTAAAGATTTGTTTACATGTTACAAGGCACGTTTCTACGTTCGCGTCGTGAATTTATTGTTTATTGTTTTTTTTTGCTCCCAAATGCGCCAGAACGCAGGAAATGGGATGTAGATTTCAAATAATTTCCGGGGGGAGAATGCCCCCGGACCCCCCTACCCCCTAGCGCGTTCGATAATATAGTCAAGTATTGCGAAATAGTTACGCCCCCCCCCCCCCCTAACCCGAAATCCTGGATCCGCGCCTGATATGCATTCAGTCCGTTACGATTTAATTTCAGTTTCAGTTTGTTTTAGAAATAAATGTAAACTGTTAATTTGTGACTGTGACTGGAGAAATGTGGCTTATAGTATCTGCGACCCGTGTAGATCACTGGTCGCCATTCAGTCAGCAAGGCCGTAACCAGAGGTAAATACCAAACAGGCGAACCAAGTCCCGACATGGGGGTCAGGGAGTATTCTCCCCGCCCCACCCCAGGGATTTGTTTAATTTTTGACATAAAACAAATAATTGGCAAAATGCCCGCCTCGTCTGCCTCATCATGGTTATGGTACTGGTCAGGGAAACATCAGTCGTGCTTCTAATATTGTATGTTCTTATCATTCCTCAAGACTGAGCTGTAAGACCCAGGGCGAGACTGGCCATATATCCCATACATCTGCGCAGTCTGATCAGATCAGAGTCTGCTCTGGTCACTATTCAGTCGGTAAAACATCAGTCCTGTTTCTAACAAAGTATGTTCTTATCATTCCTCAAGACTGACATGGAAGACCCAGAGCAAGACTGGCCATATATCCCATAAGCCCCATTTCTCGACACATCAAACATAACTGTGTTTTAATCTTGGGTTTCACTGTAACTTATCTTAGATTGTAAATTGTCTGAGACACCACGGCAACCTAACGGACGTCTCATTTACAGAGATTTCATCATACTATTAAAACTCAATTACATTTGTTTCAAAATAACATGCATGTTATTCTCTTCATTTTTTTTATTTGAAAAGGTTGCGTTAAATTTTGTGAATTTTAAAATGGGGGCTAAAATAGATTTTGTAAACGAGTTACAAAATGTATTTTTTTCCTTCGATAAATAATTTCCAAGTTATATCGCCATGGTTTGGTGTAAATGTCGTATACATTTTTCTCCTCATCCTCACCTCTTTTGGCTCATGTTAAATTTTAGTAGGTTGACTTGATTTGGTTTATTGGTATTTAATGGCCTATCAACAGCTAAGGTCATTTAATACCGGGCCAACAGGTTCGATCCCGCATTTAACCAGCTGCATTGGGGGGGGGGGGGGGGGGAGGATCCCAAAATCAATACGGAATATTTACATCAAAATAAATATATATTAATAGGACTAGTTCGATGTACAAGACTAACGTTTATGGACGGACAGATGGCGCCACAACATAATATGTCCTGTTTTTCAAACTGGCGTATAAAACGGAGTACAAAAGAGCTCATCTTAACTCTAACCACACACAACACAGATCCAGCTCCCTGATTTGAAGGTCAATCTCACAGCAGAGGTTATTTGGCATTGAACTTGGACAAGGGCAGCACGTCTGGGTGGGGAATGAAAATATGAATGATGGGTAATATGCACATAAAGTTTGAAGCAAATCATTCATAAAGTAAAGCGGTTATAGGAGAACGGAGGAACGTGCACACACCTACTGGACTGAAACTTCAAAGGTATTTGACCTCGACCTTGGGCATTGGGAGAGCATGTGTGGGGTAGGGAATGTAAATATGGCTGTTAATAAACATGCACATGAAGTTTCAAGCCAATTTGTTACACAGTAAAGCTGTTATAGGATAATGAAGAAACGCGCCTTCATCTACTGGACCCAAATTAAAACAATAATTTGCCATTGGGCATGGGGAAAACATGGGTGGGGTGGGGAACCAAACTATGGATGATGATAGTAAACATGCACAGTAAAGAAGTTATTAGAGAATTGAGAAACGTGTACGTATCTACTGGACGCAAATTTCTAGCAATTTGACCATGACCTTGGGCATGGGTGGGGCGGGGAATGAACATATGGATAATAGACATGCACATGAAGTTTCAAGTCAATCAGTCACACGGTCACAAAATCATAGCAGAATGGAAAATGTGATGGATGGACAGACGGACGACATTTGCATCCCTATATCCCATTTTCGCTACGCGATGGGATATAACTTTAACACAGACACACTGGCGTCAATGTAACCACTACTACAAGCTCTCTGCAAGCAGGCTTGAACATTAACGGTGTGTTTGACATACTGGGCCTGAATTAAAGATTATAAACTTTTCTGAGCACAGAAGCCTTAATGCATGACTAATCAAAACGCCGTCTACATGTTATATAATCTTACTGTTGGACACACCTAAAATCAAATTCAGTCAACCAATCAACATGCTTCCTCATGTTTATTCTGAGTTTATTTTGACTTACTCAGCCAGTTTGATAAATCATGATTGAAATAATAATTGACTAATAACAATGAAAATGACATACATCAGTTTATTTCATGTATTCATTCATACTGTGGACAAATTACACAATTATTTGACATTCCATCTCAATGATGTAAAATGATTCGACTGTACACGTACATGCATCACTTAACCGAATACATTTGCAATTCTAAGCTTATTATAATATATGTTTGTTGTGGAAAGTACTTTTCCATAAACTGAAACCTTAATGCACTGAATCCACCCAGATCAAAACGTATATAGATTCACTTAAATGCACTCTTCTGTTTTAACCCTGCTAAAATGTAAAATTATGTGGCAACATGCACCACCACCATGTTTACATCAGTCACATGAGCAACATACTAAATACATTTTTGAATTACAATATTCATGAAAATGATGTCAACAAGCCTGTAAAATGTTTGTATTTTTCACTGGAGAAATGGGGGCTTATGGTATTTGTGGCCAGTACCTCATGATCTGCTAGCACACTCATGCAGCTTGTTTAGGATTTATACTGTTTATTTGGAGCATGGTGGGTGTTTTGCTGACTAAATGGCGAATAGCACATGTATACTTGATCAGACAAATGTGCATGCTGGTATGTGCCGACACTGAACACAAATGTCCAAAGCTCCATTTCTCCAACCATATTCACTTTGAACTGTCAACGGCACTCAATTGATATACAATGACCTTTTTCGCTATACTGAGTGAAATTTACTTGCAGTACATCAAGAGACAAACTACATACTGAATAACTGCAGTGACTTCAAAATGTCATATACATAGAGAAACACACCAGAATTTGGGAGCATTCTAAATTCAGCACTAACAATGGGGTTACACTTGGTGCATCTTTTAATCAGTCACAATAATATGTCATGACAGGAACAGCATGTATAAGGAATATAATTATATGCACCTGGACTTTTTCAATTCATCAGACAAAAATCAATCAAATTTTGATCTGGACATTTTGACCGTTTCATTCCATTGGTAATTGGTATAACATTATTTTGAAATTTTACGTCCGGCTAAGGCTGGCATGAAATTAAATTACTGAATATCATCCCCACCTGCCTCTTACAAAATAATGTCAGATTAATCTTTTATTTATATATATTTGAGGAAAAATCATTAATTGTCGTTTTTTACAACACTTAAAAACAAGAAAATGTGGCCTGTCGGCACACGAATGCCCCCGGTGGCAGATTGGCAGAAACTGTGGCAAAGTTAATTTACCAAAAGTGATAAGTATTCATAAACACATGTGTGAAGGTCAAAATGTGAAGGTCATATTCAGGGCAGCATAGATGTGTGACATTTGTGCACTATTGAAATAGTATAGTGATCCATCAAGGGATAAAGAAGTTATGACATAATTGAGAAACTCCTGCGAACTTGTTAAAGGTACATGCCCAATCAGTAGGCACAAAATGTTACTTACATCAGAGACATCATCTGACACATTTTCTGGCAAAATAAACATTCATTCACCGTTGTTCCACGTATTGATTGGCATTATTATACATTTTATATTAGTCGTAAATTTACACACTGATATCAGGGGTGATAACTTTGTTTTCTTAAAATGTTAACGGATATTACTATTTATTCTCTGTATTTAGTTTTTGATGTGCAATAATCATACTTGATAATCTGTCGAAAATATAATTTTTTCAGGTGACACATTTAATTAGTATAAATAATTAAAAAATATCATGCCTCATTTGCATATGAAAATAGTCTGATACCACCGCGCGTCACTATCAGTAAAATAAATATTACTAATTGATTATATCTGTATAGCGGGCACTTGTATTTTTTAGAACTGGTGGAATAGTGACACAATTATACACTTATTTAATTCATATAAAGAACAGTTTGTGCCAACTGCATGGGCATGTACCTTTAATGTGTGAAACAGTTCAAAGTTGTGAAGGTCAACAGGTCAAGGTCACATTAAGGGCATCATGGATGTGTGGCATTTGTTCGCAAGTATGCTGTGTTGAAATCTTTAAGTAATTCTTCAAGGAATATAGAAGTTATGATGAAACTATACTTCATTCACTGTTGTCACTTGTGGCTGTTCAGAATGGTTGTGGCATTGCTAAATCATGGATGGCAAAATCACTGTCTTGTAACCAGAATATATATGCAGTCAAAACAACTTCATAGGCACTGTGTATTATCAGTTTCTTCAATACACAGTAATGAATTCATCTATTGTGCTAGGCTCAATAACTTATGTGAACATGATTCCACATGGGCATAAAAATGTAATAGTTATAGTTCACATATTGAATTTTTAATAAATTAATTTCGAGAGAGCGAATATATGTGAACTATAACTTGCTTATTGTTTACCCAGCCCACTGCGAAGCGAAGCCCCTAAACATGATTTCGAATCACTATATACTAGTATGTGATTGGTTGTGCAACTCAACGTGAGCATGTGTGTGGGCAGTAATATGCTTTGCGTATTGTGAACTGATGACAAATTGGCATAAAATCAGTTCTAAATATAGCGCTGAACATTTAATGATTAATATAATACATTTTGGCGAAAACGTCGCAATATGCGATTAATTGAGACGAAATGCCATTCTGTCATTGGTCGAGAAACTAGGGTAAACAACAAATACATATTTAAATGGTTATTTATCATATGAGCACAAACAAAACAAGAAAATGTGGTCTGTCGGCACGAATGCTCCCGATGTCAGATTGGATAAGTCTGGCAAACTTCTTAA
Organism: Conchocele bisecta; assembly: GCA_029237695.1. Taxonomy (NCBI): domain Eukaryota; kingdom Metazoa; phylum Mollusca; class Bivalvia; order Lucinida; family Thyasiridae; genus Conchocele; species Conchocele bisecta. The sequence continues at coordinate 23,699,298 of CM055271.1, read as the reverse complement.
CCGAAATAGAAAAGTGTATAAGCAAGGTTGTGAAGGTCAAAAGGTCAAGGTCAGATTCAGGCCAGCATGGAGTGTTGATGTTTGTTTGTTAGTAGTAGTGTGTAGGGTGGGAGTACGTTTATCCCCGGAGGACGGAGGATGGTGGAGTGGTGGAGATACAATGTAAACGTATGGGGATCGATTAGTCGATAACTCGAATATCTAGGGTATGCGAGAGTTATCGTTCTTGATCCTGGGAGGTAATATGACTTCCCTTACCGTTACCGATTCCTGCGAAAAGGGGTCTTATGATCGTTGAGAGTTATCGTTCTTGATCCTGGGAGGTAATATGACTTCCCTTACCGTTACCGATTCCTGCGAAAATGGGTCTTATGATTGTTGAGAGTTATCGATGTCGAAATATACACGTACGTATTCGTCGGTTATTGTCCGTCCGTCCGCCGTCCGTCCATCCGTCCGTCCGTTCGTCCGATCGCTCGATATTAGCGAGACGGGACAGACCAAAATGGCGGACGAGTTGTGTTAATTGGCGATTGATCATCATTATCGACTGGCCAACAGCGTATACCAAAATGACGGACGTTCACAAAATGACGGACGTTCACCGCGTTCCCCTTCGAACTTTCATATACCGCTAGTACGAGCTATTAACTGTACTCTATTAATATAATATGGAATAGTGTAGACCCTGATCGTACAGTCCGTCGATCGTTTGTCAACATTTTTCGTAATTTACGGACGTACGTTAAATTTCGTAATTCTTTTTTCAAGGAAAAACGCAGTCGTCCTAAGGTAATATAATCATCGTACATAGCGTATTCGAAACATAGGCTGACAATGGAATCGAATTTGATCAATATGGTTCACTTTTATTGTTTCCCGTTATAGCAGCAAATAACTATGTCCGTGTTTCATAAAATTGAATTAAATACTATTATATCAACACAAATGGTACATTCTATTTATTGCATAAGCACATAATCATACAGATTATGTAGTCACATATAATGGTTTCTGTAGTCGTGTCATTTGTAGTGTAGTGTAGTGTCTAGTGTATTATGATTCTTAATTTGCATGTACGGTTCAAGCCCATTTAATGCAATAAACGCTAATAAATAAATGTGTTAATACACGAGAACTACCCATTTCATGCAACAAGACGATTATTTTCCATAGAATGAAAGCAGTTATTGTCAGTTGTGACAGGACATTCACATTCAGTTTAAAATGACGAACATTGTAGACCAAGTCGGTGTTGTCTATAATACATGTAACTGGCGTTACGTTGATCGATTTCGTAATTCTTTCTTCGAGGAAAAACGCAGTCGTCCTAAGGTAATATAATCATAGTACATATCGTATTCGAAACATAGGCTGACAATGGAATCGAATTTGACGGGGGTTAAGCCGGCCGATCAATGCATCTTAAATCAATAGTGACCAATATTGATGCGGGATTTAGCGTTTCCATAGAGACGGTCGGATAGTGTCGACGGTTACGCGTACAAAGAATATACATCAAAGAACATATTTGGGCTGACAATGGAATCTAGCGAACAGTGTAGACCCAGATCAGCCTGTACCCGTATGACGCTGATCGATATTCGGTAATGGTACTCGCTCCGGTAGCATACATTACAACGGTAAAACGTTATATTCATATCGTCACGTTGACCGAATAGCGAACAGTGTACACCCAGATCAGCCTGTACCCGTATGACGCTGATCGATATTCGGTAACGGTACTCGCTCCGGTAGCATAAATTACAACGGTAAAACGTTCTATTCATATCGTCACGTTGACCGAATAGCCAACAGTGTAGACCCAGATCAGCCTGTACACGTATGACGCTGATCGATATTCGGTAACGGTATTCGATCCGGTAGCATAAATTACAACGGTAAAACGTTTTATTCATATCGTCTAAACATACTTCAAGTTTCACCTTGTCCGTCCGTCCGTCTATCCGTTTAATTTTTAATACTTTCGCAAAACCTTAACCTCGGGTAAATGACCTATATTTTCATTGCTCGGAATTGGTTCATAGTTCACACACGCATTGTCCCAATGGTTCTCTAACGCCCTGTGACAAATATACGTCCGCGCCCATAAACCCAGGGGCAAGGTTACATACTTTACGGCGTCCAGAAGTCTTAACGCTCTGGATTATTGGTCGCCATAGGGGTCCTATGTGTGTCGACTGGCCACATTTGCTAGTTTATCCTCGGTGTTCGTTAAACACGATTACCGTTTGTTTTGTATACATACGGTATAGCGTACAATGATCAGTAAAAGTCGGTGTTATGAGACGTTTGTGTCATGCATTCCGCATGCACTCTGTTGTTGTTGTTTTTGTTGGGTTTCTTTTTTTGTCAACTTTTAACGTTGACATTCGCGGTACTCTATTAATATATTATGGAATAGTGTAGACCCTGATCAGATTGCGTAAGTCAGTCCTTTGCATTAAGTATATACAATTCCTTCCAACAAGTAAATGCCATACAGTTCAGTACTATACAGCTAGACAATAATAATGAGCTCATAAAGACACATTTTAAATTAAATTATCAGCAAGAAGAATGAGCATGTATACACAAGAATTACAATTCGTCTGCTACGGTATTAAATTGTATAGAGTTTATCGTTATTTATTCGTCTGTATTTACAGCTATATACATATAGTAATTCAGTGTCCTATAGAGACGTGACTTACTTAGTCTCTGACGCAAAGTCTCAGGCAACAGTCGTGGATCCGCGGAAATCTGTGACTAGCAACGGTGGGGGCAAACACTTGTCAAAATTGTGTGCGATTGGTCGTTGGAAACCGTATATTAACACCATGCTGCACTATTGAGTGCAATGTAGACGTTGGTCAGCATGCACGTATATGCCGGTTAAGCGGCGTGCATTATGTATTGGTTGATTATGAAATTTCATGAGCGTGCGTTCTCGGCGCGCTGTGCTCAAATTCGAGAAATTTGACTATTCGAGAAATCCGTAATAAATAGTATATTTAAACAAAAAGTTGGGCCGTTAAGCACCACTCCATTCCATTCTAATTTGCAGACTACTAGTATGACCATGGACCAAACAACAACAACATTAACTCAATGTATGTATATTTTAAGTGATCGTACATTTTTAAATTTATCTAATCATCTCATTATTTGGTAGCTGGCCTGACACTAGTAGCATGGTATACTTTTATTTCATTTGCAACATTATATCATCTACCATGCTTGGCCCTAACTGATACTTTTTTGTATCAATGGTCCGTTAAGCGTCAGTCCATTCCATTCCATTTTGCAGACTACTAGTATGGCCATAAATCAAACAACATCATTAACTCAATATACGACAGCAACAACATGTATGGATGATGTTGTTGTCCGTTACAATGCGTGGACAGTATATACATGCATATATTACATGTACATCCTATATAATGAATTTTACGCGAACGTGTGCCACTACGGACGGGACAGCAATAACAAACGTTATCAGTACTTTAAAGACACAGGATGTCAGATATGCCCAGAAAATGATGATTAATAAAACAGATTACTAAAACATAATTTTATTGCACATTTATTATGGTATTGATGAACACCAGTTTAACTATCCGTCAGCCGAAAACAATTTGGTAAAACTATGTTCATATTACTGACAAATAACTAGCATTGAGCTCGCTAGGTTTTCTGCAATCATGGTTACTGAGTTAATTTAACTAGTATATCTATCTAGAAATTGAACGTATTTACATAGGTGGTAAAGTTACCGGTCTAACCCGTTCAGTCTCAATTAATGGGATCGTCCAAGAAATTTGATGGGTATCACTATCAGACCGAAGCAAAATACACAATGTAGTTCTCGTATATAGAAAAGGCAGGTAAGCTTCCAACATGTCTACATAAATTATTACCACAACTTGTCGGAGAAAGTAGTCCATATGAATTGCGTAATTGGAGCAATTTTATTGAATTAGCCGGACGAACAGAAAGTTACTCGAAATAATTTATACCGTCTTCTATGATAATATGGAACGAGTTTGTTGAGGAAATTGAGAGTTCTTCTTCGATAGCCGTTTTTCAAGACAGGCTAAAACAACTATTCAAACCGCACACGTTCCTGCTTTGTGAAAACTATGCTTACTCGGTGGCCCGATCTTGGGATGTTAATTGGTCCGTATTCACAGGACAGTGCAACAAGAATTATTGGCTATCTTCGCTTATTCTGACGATGACATACATGTCGGTGTGGGTGTTTAATAATATGTGACGATGGCTGGAGAAAAGGATATGATGGCACCTCTAGTCAATCAAATTGTTAATGCGCCGGAACACCACCGTGGTCCATATACGTTTTATAAATACAAATTTTTTCGAATAACGTGATCATGTCATTGACTGAAGAATGACTAGCAGCGCTAACCTTAACCAGACTGCGCTGTTGCGCACACTCATCAGGGCCTGCGCTGTTCTCATGGGACATATGCCTCGTTTGAAATCCTAATTCTACCGTATTTACGCTATAAAAAATTGACATTGTACATACAATGTAATAAACATTTATGTCTTAAGGTCATTATACCACATGTTATAGTGCATGCAATAAGTAATTGGAGAGGGCTGTAACTAGTGTTGTTAAGACTTGTTGCTCATCCCGTTTGCTTTTCTTAATAGTAAAGTGTATATTTTGAAACTGTTGTATACTGTCTAAACATAGCAATAACAATGTTTAAATCATAGGTGGTAATGTATTATAAATTCATAACTAAACGGTTCTATGTTTCCTGGTACAGTGCATCGTGCTACAGTAATAGCGGACATGCATTTCAGGTATCAAATTATTTACAATATTTATGAGACTCTACACATGTATATAGGGAACAAACACAAACTCGTTGGACGTTTATCAAATAAAACGGTAAGTTCAGTGCCTATATGCCATTCGCAGTACATAAAGCCAAAACAAACGACGTATCGAACATGATGTCCGAGATACCATCTGAGACATAGTGACTTTAACATGATCATTCTAACCAGTGAGAATATCCATATTGCTGTACGGTCACGGGTGCATTGTCATCTGTGTGACTGTAACTGGGGAAATCTGACTGAAAATACGCATAAATTCGAGGCCGGTGTATTTTGTTTCAGGACGGCTGCCATATATCGGTCACCTGATATGCGCTTGCTAGATGCATATGGGTGGTGTTTTACGAGCGAACAGTTTTTGTCTGAGGCGGGACCCGGCTTATTAACGGAACATCAGCATTTGCCACGTCGGCTCGTCTCAAACATAATACGGTACATTGTGTCAGCCGCGGTGATACCACACTGTAATGAAACAAGAAAGGTGAAACGGTATTTCCGGGTTGTTTTAAACCTTGAGAAAGAGACACGCCGTTTTCTACTCATATAATGTTCGTACTCTTAAATAACGTAATAGCATCACATACATTTATGTAAGATCTATGCTCCGTGTTACTAAAGTACACGTTCATCGTATTTGTAATTCGCCATACTGTGAAAATAAAATGGACTTCCTGGTACCCACCCAGCATGGTTGTTTGGGGAATCTGCGCCTATTTATACAGGCGTGTCCATAACGGCGGTGTTAGTTTTGCACATTGCGTAAGTCACACGACAGTTATCATAATGCATGGACGCCGGACAACAATTGGAAAGAGGCATTTAAACGTAAATGCTTTTGTAGTGATGAAAACGTCTGACGATCCGACGTAGATACCAACGGCATGCTGAACAGTCTGTTTAAACGAATACTCTACGTGCGTTATATTTCATGTATCTACATTTATTGTTGACCCGTTATATATATGCTTCGTAATAAACACAGCGTGTGTAAGAAATTGTTTGGGAACACACGTACCAGCCAACTGATCGTACTTATTCTCCCATACGGTAAAACTGGCATGGTAAACAGAACTACTTTCCCGAGCGGACGGAAGGTCGTCCAGTTGTTTATGGTATTTCTGTGCACCGTCGACTTACTTTTCCCAGTCTTTCTGCGCGTGTACTACGTATTATGTTTACTTTTTTCTCGACACTCAAATGATGTGTATACACTGCGTTACCGCCCGAGTCTAGTTCGTTGTCTATGATTTGTTTGGTGTTATATTGTACTTGGCGATGGGCATTCGCTATGAACGTATTCCATTATAGAGTTCGCTAGATGCAGTTTGAGACGTAGAGGGCAGCGACTTGTATGATGTCAGAAAAAAGCTACGTGACATTTCGAACACCCATTATGTATATCAACTGGAGTATTGAAACACTAGCATTTCTTTCTGACTATCTACGGAATAACTCACCTTTTTGTCTGCATACTGAAGAGAGCAAAAATGCCGGACTAGTGTATGACCCGATCAGACTGCAAAAGGTCACGATTACGAGTATGTGTCAGTCCGAGATGCGCACATTTTTTATAACACCGTACACGACATTTAACATCGGCTTAAGCGTAACTCGATGTTTAACTCGTAATTCCGAAAAAGTGCGTATTGAAAATCGCGAACGGGGTTTGGTTCCGTTGTTAATTTCCAACGCAGAATTACCGTAATGGTAATTCTATGATGCAAACGCCACCTAGCACCGATTACTCACATTTGATTATACCTTTAAAGTATACTCAAGCGTCCCAAACTGCATCTAGCGAACTCTATAATGGAATACGTTCATAGCGAATGCCCATCGCCAAGTACAATATAACACCAAACAAATCATAGACAACGAACTAGACTCGGGCGGTAACGCAGTGTATACACATCATTTGAGTGTCGAGAAAAAAGTAAACATAATACGTAGTACACGCGCAGAAAGACTGGGAAAAGTAAGTCGACGGTGCACAGAAATACCATAAACAACTGGACGACCTTCCGTCCGCTCGGGAAAGTAGTTCTGTTTACCATGCCAGTTTTACCGTATGGGAGAATAAGTACGATCAGTTGGCTGGTACGTGTGTTCCCAAACAATTTCTTACACGCTGTGTTTATTACGAAGCATATATATAACGGGTCAACAATAAATGTAGATACATGAAATATAACGCACGTAGAGTATTCGTTTAAACAGACTGTTCAGCATGCCGTTGGTATCTACGTCGGATCGTCAGACGTTTTCATCACTACAAAAGCATTTACGTTTAAATGCCTCTTTCCAATTGTTGTCCGGCGTCCATGCATTATGATAACTGTCGTGTGACTTACGCAATGTGCAAAACTAACACCGCCGTTATGGACACGCCTGTATAAATAGCGCAGTTCCCCAAACAACCATGCTGGGTGGGTACCAGGAAGTCCATTTTCACAGTATGGCGAATTACAAATACGATGAACGTGTACTTTAGTAACACGGAGCATAGATCTTACATAAATGTATGTGATGCTATTACGTTATTTAAGAGTACGAACATATATGAGTAGAAACGGCGTGTCTCTTTCTCAAGGTTTAAAACAACCCGGAAATACCGTTTCACCTTTCTTGTTTCATTACAGTGTGGTATACACCGCGGCTGACACAATGCACCGTATTATGTTTGAGACGAGCCGCACGTGGCAAATGCTGATGTTCCGTTAATAAGCCGGGTCCCGCCTCAGACAAAAACTGTTCGCTCGTAAAACACCACCCATATGCATCTAGCAAGCGCATATCAGGTGACCGATATATGGCAGCCGTCCTGAAAATACACCGGCCTCGAATTTATGCGTATTTTCAGCCAGATTTCCCCAGTTACAGTCACACAGATGACAATGCACCCGTGACCGTACAGCAATATGGATATTCTCACTGGTTAGAATGATCATGTTAAAGTCACTATGTCTCAGATGGTATCTCGGACATCATGTTCGATACGTCGTTTGTTTTGGCTTTATGTACTGCGAATGGCATATAGGCACTGAACTTACCGTTTTATTTGATAAACGTCCAACGAGTTTGTGTTTGTTCCCTATATACATGTGTAGAGTCTCATAAATATTGTAAATAATTTGATACCTGAAATGCATGTCCGCTATTACTGTAGCACGATGCACTGTACCAGGAAACATAGAACCGTTTAGTTATGAATTTATAATACATTACCACCTATGATTTAAACATTGTTATTGCTATGTATAGACAGTATACAACAGTTTCAAAATATACACTTTACTATTAAGAAAAGCAAACGGGATGAGCAACAAGTCTTAACAACACTAGTTACAGCCCTCTCCAATTACTTATTGCATGCACTATAACATGTGGTATAATGACCTTAAGACATAAATGTTTATTACATTGTATGTACAATGTCAATTTTTTATAGCGTAAATACGTGTAGAATTAGGATTTCAAACGAGGCATATGTCCCATGAGAACAGCGCAGGCCCTGATGAGTGTGCGCAACAGCGCAGTCTGGTTAAGGTTAGCGCTGCTAGTCATTCAGTCAATGACATGATCACGTTATTCGAACAATTTGTATTTATAAAACGTATATGGACCACGGTGGTGTTCCGGCGCATTAACAATTTGATTGACTAGAGGTGCCATCATATCCTTTTCTCCAGCCATCGTCACATATTATTAAACACCCACACCGACATGTATGTCATCGTCAGAATAAGCGAAGATAGCCAATAATTCTTGTTGCACTGTCCTGTGAATACGGACCAATTAACATCCCAAGATCGGGCCACCGAGTAAGCATAGTTTTCACAAAGCAGGAATGTGTGAATAGGATAACATTGATTTTTGAAACGACGAGTAAGATTAATGTAGCCTTGGACTTCAAAAAAAGAGCTAGCATTACCTTCAAAATCTGTTAACTCCCCACACTTGAGTACAATGTAATAGATAACGGGTAGTATTGACGGGTTGCGGTAATTAGTTTCTGGCGTTGCTGGTGGAATGACTGGCATTTTAAAGAGAAGTGCTCGACATCTTCTACATCGAGTGCACAGTCACACAATGGTGATTATCGCAGATTATTCATAAAAAAAACCGTCTAAATTTAGTTTACTTCATTGCTTTCGTATACGGGCGTGGTAAAAAGCAGATTGCGTTCTATCACCGATCAGATAGTATTCTGGAACAATGTGCGGTTTGAATAGTTGTTTTAGCCTGTCTTGAAAAACGGCTATCGAAGAAGAAACTCTCAAATTTCCTCAACAAACTCGTTCCATATTAATCATAGAAGACGGTATAAATTAATTTCGAGTAACTTTCTGTTCGTCTGGCTAATTCAATAAAATTGCTCCAATTACGGCAATTCATAGGACTACTTTCTCCGACAAGTTGTGGTAATAATTTATGTAGACAGTTTGGAAGCTTACCTGCCTTTTCTATATACGAGAACTAAAAAAATTGTGTATTTTGCTTCGGTCTGATAGTGATACCCATCAAATTTTTTCTTGGACGAACCCATTAATTGAGACTGAACGGGTTAGACCGGTAACTTTACCACCTATGTAAATACGTTCAATTCTAGATAGATATACTAGTTAAATTAACTCAGTAACCATGATTGCAGAAAAACCTAGCGAGCTCAATGCTAGTTATTTGTCAGTAATATGAACATAGTTTTTAACCAAATTGTTTTCGGCCGACGATAGTTTAAACTGGTGTTCATCAATAACCATAATAAAATGGTGCAATAAAATTATGTTTTAGTAATCTGTTTTATTAATCATCATTTTCTGGCATATCTGACATCCTGTGTCTTTTAAAGTACTGATAACGTTTGTTATTGCTGTCCCGTCCTAGTGGCACACGTTCGCGTAAAATTCATTATATTGGATGTACATGAATATATGCATGTATAGTTACTGTCCACGCATTGTAACGGACAACAACATCATCCATAACGTGTTGTTGCTGTTTCGTATATTGAAGTTAATGATGTTGTTTGATTTAATGGCCATACTAGTAGTCTGCAAAATGGAATGGAATGGACTGACGCTTAACGGACCATTGATACAAAAAAGTATCAGTTAGGGCCAAGCATGGTAGATGATATAATGTTGCAAATGAAATAAAAATATACCATGCTACTAGTGTCAGGCCAGCTACCAAATAATGAGATGATTAGATAAATTTAAAAATTGTACGATCACTTAAAATATACATACATTGAGTTAATGTTTGTTGTTGTTTGGTCCATGGTCATACTAGTAGTCTGCAAATTAGAATGGAATGGAGTGGTGCTTAACGGCCCAACTTTTTGTTTAAATATACTATTTATTACGGATTTCTCGAATAGTCAAATTTCTAGAATTTGAGCACCAGCGCGCCGAGAACGCACGCTCATGAAATTTCATAATCAACCAATACATAATGCACGCCGCTTAACCGGCATATACGTGCATGCTGACCAACGTCTACATTGCACACAACAGTGCAGCATGGTGTTAATATACGGTTTCCAACGACCAATCGCACACAATTTTGACAAGTGTTTGCCCCCACCGTTGCTAGTCACAGATTTCCGCGGATCCACGACTGTTGCCTGAGACTTTGCGTCAGAGACTAAGTAAGTCACGTCTCTATAGGACACTGAATTACTATATGTATATAGTAAATTAACCGTATCGGTCGGTGTCAGTCAAACAACCGATAAGGGGGCGTTCACCTGTATTATACCTGTTAATAGCAGACGACAATTTCTACCTGTGCAAACCTGTATTCAATACACGGATCGATACCGTTGATGCCGGGGTCGTTAAGAATATCACAATGGGTTAATATTCGCGTTATTGGCTAGAAACCGATTTGTATTTAGCTTAATGCTTAATAAAAATATATATATATATATATATATATATATATATATATATATATATATATATATATATAGACCATACACCATACACACTATTGAGCGAGTGTTAAGATCGATACCGTATTTCCGATATACCTCTGTTAAATTAACATGTCGAGACATGTTACAAGCGATCTGTTGAAACACTCTCGAGGCTAACTACACTGGACTTAAATCAGTTTACTGTAAATACAGACGAATAAATAACGATAAACTCTATACAATTTAATACCGTAGCAGACGAATTGTAATTCTTGTGTATACATGCTCATTCTTCTTGCTGATAATTTAATTTAAAATGTGTCTTTATGAGCTCAGTATTATTGTCTAGCTGTATAGTACTGAACTGTATGGCATTTACTTGTTGGAAGGAATTGTATATACTTAATGCAAAGGACTGACTTACGCAATCTGATCAGGGTCTACACTATTCCATAATATATTAATAGAGTACCGCGAATGTCAACGTCAAAAGTTGACAACAAAAAAAAACCAACAAAAACAACAACAACAGAGTGCATGCGGAATGCATGACACAAACGTCTCATAACACCGACTTTTACTGATCATTGTTACGCTTATACCGTTTATGTTATACAACAACAAACGGTAATCGTGTTTAACGAACACCGAGGATAAAACTAGCAAATGTGGCCAGTCGACACACATAGGACCCCTATGGCGACCAATAATCCAGAGCGTTAAGACTTCTGGACGCCGTAAAGTATGTAACCTTGCCCCTGGGTTTATGGGCGCGGACGTATATTTGTCACAGGGTGTTAGAGAACCATTGGGACAATGCGTGTGTGAACTATGAACCAATTCCGAGCAATGAAAATATAGGTCATTTACCCGAGGTTAAGGTTTTGCGAAAGTATTAAAAATTAAACGGATAGACGGACGGACGGACAAGGTGAAACTTGAAGTATGTTTAGACGATATGAATAAAACGTTTTACCGTTGTAATTTATGCTACCGGATCGAATACCGTTACCGAATATCGATCAGCGTCATACGTGTACAGGCTGATCTGGGTCTACACTGTTGGCTATTCGGTCAACGTGACGATATGAATAGAACGTTTTACCGTTGTAATTTATGCTACCGGGGAGCGAGTACGTTACCGAATATCGATCAGCGCATACGGGGTACAGGCTGATCTGGGTCTACACTGTTCGCTATTCGGTCAACGTGACGATATGAATATAACGTTTTACCGTTGTAATGTATGCTACCGGAGCGAGTACCATTACCGAATATCGATCAGCGTCATACGGGTACAGGTTGATCAATATTGGTCACTATTGATTTAAGATGCATTGATCGGCCGGCTTAACCCCCGTCAAATTCGATTCCATTGTCAGCCTATGTTTCGAATACGATATGTACTATGATTATATTACCTTAGGACGACTGCGTTTTTCCTCGAAAAAAGAATTACGAAATCGATCAACGTAACGCCAGTTAGATGTACTATAGACAACACCGACTTAGTCTACAACGTTCGTCATTTTAAACTGATTGTGAATGTCCTGTCACAACTGACAATAACTGCTTTCATTCTATGGAAAATAATCGTCTTGTTGCATGAAATGGGTAGTTCTCGTGTATTAACACATTTATTTATTAGCGTTTATTGCATTAAATGGGCTTGAACCGTACATGCAAATTAAGAATCATAATACACTAGACTAGTGTAGTGCATATACAAATGACACGACTACAGAAACCATTATATGTGACTACATAATCTGTATGATTATGTGCTTATGCAATAAATAGAATGTACCATTCGTGTTGATATAATAGTATTTTATTCTAATTTTATGAAACACGGAAATAGTATTTGCTGCTATAACGGGAAACAATAAAATGAACCATTATTGATCAAATTCGATTCCATTGTCAGCCTATGTTTCGAATACGCTATGTACGATGATTATATTACCTTAGGACGACTGCGTTTTTCCTTGAAAAAAGAATTACGAAATTTAACGTACGTCCGTAAATTACGAAAAATGTTGACAAACCATCGACGGACTGTACGATCACGGTCTACACTATTCCATATTATATTAATAGAGTACAGTTAATAGCTCGTACTAGCGGTATATGAAAGTTCGAAGGGGAACGCGCTGAACGTCCGTCATTTTGTGAACGTCCGTCATTTTGGTATACGCTGTTGGCCAGTCGATAATGATGATCAATCGCCAATTAATACAACTCGTCCGCCATTTTGGTCTGTCCCGTCTCGCTAATATCGAGCGATCGGACGGACGGACGGACGAACGGACGCACGGACGGACGGATGGATGGACGGACGGACGGACGTACAATAACCGACGAATACGTACGTGTATATTTCGACATCGATAACTCTCAACGATCATAAGACCCATTTTCGCAGGAATCGGTAACGGTAAGGGAAGTCATATTATCTCCCAGGATCAAGAACGATAACTCTCAACGATCATAAGACCCCTTTTCGCAGGAATCGTTAACGGTAAGGGAAGTCATATTACCTCCCAGGATCAAGAACGATAACTCTCGCATACCCTAGATATTCGAGTTATCGACTAATCGATCCCCATACGTTTACATTGTATCTCCACCACTCCACCATCCTCCGTCCTCCGGGGATAAACGTACTCCCACCCTACACACTACTTTTGTTTATTAGCATTTAACGTCCTATCAACAGGTAAGGTCATGTAAGGCTGTGCAAACGGGTTCAATCCCGTTTTAACCTGCTGCATTGGGGGGGGGGATGGGGGGGGGGGGGGGGGGGGATCCCAAAATCAGAACAGAATATTTACATTGAGAAAAAACACATTCAGCCCTGAAATTAGAATAATCTGATCTGGTGCCAAAGACGTATGTCAGTGAGGGCCAATTAAACCAGGTCTGCAGTCAGAATTTCGGTAAGGATGAATATCGATCATTGAATTACCCGTCGCGTGCTCCCAACCAACCACGTATGGAGTGTTGAATTTGTGCACAAGTATGATGTATGTAATGAAATATTAAAATAATCCTATAAGAGTTACATGTATAACAGCATTGAGAAACTCTGGCAAACGTTTAATATTAACAGCTAGAAAATGTGCCATAGAACACGGATGCCCATTATATTCGCGGTTTGATCTAATAAAACGAGGCAAGTGTGAAATTCTATTATTACGGTTTCAAAAGTTACAAGGCAAAATTCTAAGTCGAAAAGGGGGAGATAATGCATCATAATGAAGCGACATACCAAGTTTCAAGTCTGTAGCTAGTACAGTTTCAAGGTACATGTACATGCCCGTTCAGTAGGCACAAAATGTTATTTATATCAGAGAAATCATCGGATACATTTTCTGGAAAATATACATTCATTCATAACTATCTCACGAATTTATTAATTGGCAATATTATACATTTTATATCAGATGTAAATTCTCACACTGATATCAAGGGCGATAACCGTGTGTCCTTAAAATGTTAACGAACATTACTATTTATTCTCTGTATTTATTTTTTGATGTGCAATGATCACAGGGCCGGATCCAGGGGGGGGGGCGTCGGAGGTACCCCCCCCCCCCCTATTTTTGACGAAGCAATGATTTTTGTTCTCAAATGCCAGGAAAATGCATCTGAGGCACTTCAATTTTCTAAATTTTCGGGGGGAGGACCCCCAGACCCCCCTCACCTATGCCCCCCTTTTATTCAAATCCTCGATTCGGCCCTGGATCATACTTTATACTATGTGGAGAATATGATTTTTTCAGGCGACGCATTTAATTAGTATATTAACTGGTAGAATAGTGACACACTTATTTAATTCCTTCGCTCGGATCGACATTCGGTTCCCCTATATTAATTTGCGTCCCACAAAGGTTCAGGTTACCAATGTGAAGGTCAATATGTCACTCGAATGACACTGAATGGATAGTTATCAATATGAGGAGGCTATATATTGATGAAGTTTGATAATGATCTGACTAACCAGGGCCTATCAATTAATATTCGACCCAGGACCAACGGATCAAGAGATATGTGAAATTTGGCTACGTCCAAAATTTATATACGTACCAAATTGTTGACAAAATAAAATAACACAGAAATAATTATAGTTGATTACACAGATGTAGATATAAACTCTGTGTTTTTAGTAGAATTTATTGTTCTGTTGATTATAGAAATGCTCAGAATAATATGCTACAGTTTGTAGATTAGATTGTTATTATCTTGTTGTTTGTATAAATTCCGCCTCAGCCCTGTAGTGTGCACCATAAGGAATATGGTAAAATAGCATGTACCACAACTGAAAATTAAACGTGATCTGAAAGCATCTTGCATTATATTAGCCTTGTGATAATAGTATTGTCATTTATGACTGGCAAAGGAAATGGTGCAAAAGTGTTTACTGTACACTCCTCTGATAATATACATACTATTTTTGTTTTACACTAACCCGATGGTGAGCCGCATTACAGGATGAGAAAAACACAACAACATAAATCCCTATTCTAAGGTCACATTCTATTTTCCATGATGATACGTTAACAAAATGGACGACATGGAAACATCACTTTTACAATAAGTTTGTTGTTTTAAAAGGTTTTGAATAATTGTTTTTATATGCTACGGTAATAGCTCTAGTAACTGGTCAACGAAGGCTTATTATTCAGAACCCAGGTAAGTCCACTGTACAACCGTGCCGTCATGATGTAATGACATTAAAACCTGTTAATGATTTTCGATATGCAACAAGTACATTTTTTGAAGCCAAAAAAGAGTTAGAGATTTAGAACATGTAGAAACTGCAAAACCCCAACATTCGTAATTTTCACCCAAGTGTTCCCTTTTCCCTTGGCGGGTCACAAATAATGAAAAAGTGTTGGAGCCGTTTTAGTAGGGACCGTTTTGACCAAATTCCAAAATCTTGGAGACCGTTTTGCCCAAATAGGGGCCAGTCCGTTTTGATCAGGGGCCGTTTGACCTGCTTCCGTTATGTCCATGGTCCGTTATGTCTATAACCGCTATATTCAAGCGTCTATAAACCGGAAATATTGAGCCGAAATCTTCGTGACAAGCCAAAAGGTAGCGGGACATAAACATGTATATGATGTTTGACTATGGTATTAAAGAAAATGTGCAATGGCAATGTAGCGTTGGAGCCCCCTATCGGACTAGCTAATTGGCGAACAACATTTATAATGTAAATCTGCGGCCACAATTTTTTGACAGGTCATGTGATCAATATCACTAAGACGCTTATCATAATTACTGTCTTGTGTCGCGAAAACCTGTAGCCCCAATTCTCATGGATTCGTGCCTTCTCATTGATTCGTGCCCCTAGAAAGCAAGTGAATAAGCATATTCTAAGAATAGTGTTAATTGAAAATTATTTTAAAAATGTATTTTAAGTTGTTTCCCACTGTTTTCTAAGTTACAGTTACATACAATTGTGATTTACCACCTATTTTGTGATTTTTCTACATACTTCATTAATCTGAAGAGGGTCTGTTCGCAAATGATGCATAAAATGTGATATATGTTGATTTCAATGTGAATCTGGACTTCACCATATTTAAATTTGATGCATCTAGGTAGCAACACTTCTTTATTGTATGATTGATCAAGGAATGTCACTCAAATGTGCAAAAAGTTATAGAGCACGAACCTGATGAGAAGTTTCAAAATCATTTAGGCAACTTGGGTGGGTTATTTCTAGGGACTCTTTGACTTGCATAAACAACAATTTTGTCGAATTACTTATGTGCACTCATAGTCAAGTGTTTGAACTTATGTTGATGTATACATTTTCAGGAATTAATCAGAATATAACACACAATATAAATTTAGGTGCTTAGGGGCACGGATCAATGAGAATAGGGACTATAACATTTACGCCTATTTAACACAGGCACTTTGTGGTATCAAGGACAAAACGCTGTTTAAATCATACCCACTTATACTCTGATATTAAATATCTAGAAGGTAGGACACTCGCAATCTTTTCAACCAACGGAAGTGGTACTAGAGTCAGGGAACCAAAGCTCGCGGGAGATCAGTCCTAAATAAATTTAAAAACAAACGGATGGTCCCGTGTTTGTTTGTACCCAAGTCAAGCTCATGTTTGACGCATATAACCGGAAGCAAGCGCTTTTTGATCCACTTTGACAGCAGACGAAAGGTAAACAAAGACCTGGAAGCCAACAGAAAGTTCCACTTTAAAAGTTATTTTTGAAGTGAATTAGGTAACTTTTAATTAATAATTGGTGGATTCTAGATCAAAAATTCAATTAAAATTATATAACTACTCACATAATATCAGTAAGTACCCTCAATCAGTTTAAATCTCACTTTCTTCGCATCCTGTCAAAATCTAGATCTATCAATGTAAGTCCGATAAGAGTTATTGTTCCTGATCATAAAAAGGATATGTGTGAGGTGTTCGGTAAAACAATGGTTACTTGTTTGTGTAAATCGTTCACAAACATGTATAAGACGACTGACATACAGATTTAATAGTTGTGTTTAATGTTATCTGTTTGACATTTAGTGTTCTGAACTGACATGATCAGACTGATGATCTACCATATTGAGACATTTTTTAGACTGTGCTTGAACTAAGACTGAGGACTTCAATTAACAGGTATGTATTGTATTGTTAATATATTTTATATTATGTCATTGTCTGATAGTATTAGAAATGATTTCCATTCATTTTCCCCTCCAAAAAATATGTAACTGCCGTAGAAAAACGGGTAGAAAAACCGGTGTTTGGTTACCACGAGGATAGATCCTCTACAATTGAAAATGACCACATCCGGAGCAGGAAACAATGACAGCTCCCGAAGTCACGTGATCACTAAATACACAGAAAAAAACATGGTGTTTGCCACTGGAGATACGGGTCATCGATTTTAGTTATTAAACATATCATCTGCAATTTTTATGTTGGTTTAAATCGTTACGATAGTAGGAAAATACCGCGAGCTTTGGTCGCCCACTCTAGTGTAGACTAGCATGCCATGTCTCTATATCATGTTTAACTTCTATTTTTCATTATCTGACTTTTTTCATTTATTAATTTCTTTGCTATGTAACGGTAGTAAAGCCATAGTGCTATGTCTAGTACTAGTGTAGCGATGACCGTAGATCCACCATTTACTACTCGCCTATCTGACACCATAGTAAACCGCTGTTCATAAATGATCGTAATTTCACCTTTAAATCAAATATATTGGCCATAACACACCTAGAATGTTTCGAAAAATGCTTATTCTTTCTAGTTATAAACATAAAGACCTTCTCAATATCGATTTAGTTAGAATAATAGATTCTGATTATCACACAATACTCTATTTGCGTAATTTTAACAGGTGCGCTCGTATTTACGTATTTAGGTCATGGAAACAAAAACTAAAAATAATTATTTAATCCACTTTTCAATCTGATTTTTGTGTGTATTTTGTCACAAAATGCATTGTATTATCTATAAAAATAATTTTAACCATTGTTTAACTCATTTAAATGTGTAAAAAATGCTTTTGAACATCAACCTAGTTTAACCAAACGCAGCTCCACAACGCATGGAATACGAACTGAGGTTCAACCAAATATAGAACGGGAAATCCCCCCCAAAGATGTCCCCCACAGGGATTTCCCCGTATCTAGTGGCGGTTTTAAGCACAAAACATTTCAACTGACCCACTGGCAGCCTCAAATTTATTTTCCCGCTAGATGGCAAGGGAAGTAACCACCTTGTAGTAACCCTTAGTAACGAGTTAACTCGCGCATTTCCGTGGTTCCCGGCTTCAGTATTTCGCTACATAGCGCGCACGGGATCCAGACGGTAAATTTCCGAACTTCCTGCTTCGTCGGGGAGCAAGTTTTAAAGAACAAAGTTTAAATTGAACGAATATTTACCGAATTATATATGGAAGAGGAGACTAGTGAAGATGTAAGTCAATAATCACTGCCACAATTTAGGCATGGATTGTGTTTTCCCCGCGTTTTGTGCCAAAATATACGATGTTTCGGGTGCAGCAAGCGTATCATTTCCGAAGGTACCAATTGCCGAGGCGTACCAGTTGCCGATAGATGATTGCCGAGGCGTACTATTTTGGAACGAAACTGTGTATATATTATATAGGGTATTGTAGGTGGGTCCATATTAGATGTTTTTGTACTAATTTTTAAACGGATATACGCTGTCAAAATAAATATCTATAAATAATTTGAAATTGATCCAGCATGAAAATTATTGATTTCCAACCCTGCACAAAACTAGAAAATGTGTTCATTGAACACAGATGCCCCCTCCTACCACTGTGAAAGTGAAACATTTTAAAACTTAAACGCACTTACCAACCAAACATTTCGGACACATGCACAGACATGGATAACACATACAATGCACCGTCTACATACATTGGTGGGGGTATACAAATATACATGCCGTCGATAGTTAGCAGCTAAGTATTAGTTAGACGATGTGTTCAATTTGGATATTGTTATTAATATATATATAGTTAACTGCCCATGATAAATATTAATTTTTGTTCAATAATCTTTGATGACTTCTATAAATCTGCATATTGGAAATACAGTGAATTTATAGATTTTCTGTAAATTTAGAACTTTCTTTGACCTGATAAATTTTTGTAATGGTTAAATGGTTGCAGTCGCCATTCTACAAGTCTTTTCTTTTCTTCAGAGACTTATGAATTCTGATGTAGAAGAGTCGCCCTGGACGGTGATAGAAATAAGCAGTGATTCTGATTGTTCTACTCAGCCGCCATCTGAAGTTGGAAATTTGCGTTAATTTTTTTTCAGAGATTTGCGTTAAATTTTTTGGGTACCCATTATCTCTGCAACCGTAAGTCGGATTGACTTGAAACTTCATATACTTATTAATCATCATCATCCATATTTTCATTCTATCCAACATCCATGCAACAAACTACACTTGTAGTTATATTTCAGCATTAATTATGCCCCCCTATACGATAGCAAGGGAGACATATTGGTTTGGTCTTGGAAGTTCCTTCCGTCTGTCTGTCCGCGTCAAGAAGATTGTATGAGTATGTCTATTATGTTACGGGGCATAGTTTGTGTTTTACAAACACAATTTCTAGTTATATCTTATGGTTTAAGTGTAAGATACTATTTAATCTCTGTGTTGTTTAGTTCCTTGGCATAAAAATCATTGAACTTGTGTACTTTAACAGATGTTGTGGTCAGTTGGTTTTGATTGTGGCGGCCATTTTAAAGAGGCTATTTACAATAAAATAAAAACGAATACAAAGCCAGTTGGCCTAATTGACCATGTATAACAAGTAGCAATATACACACAAAACTGATTGAAACGTGACAGTTTTTGTTATAATTATTTTCTGCATTACCAAAATGTGGGTGGGTATTTATCAATCGTATTGCTGTTTCTCATTATTGCACAAAAATATATGAAAATACATGTAACAAAATATAAAAATGTTGAAAAAATACAAAGGTAACAATTTTGGCAAGGGATATAGATTTAAAATGACCATTTCTGTCAGAAAGTCGTGTTTCGGTAACATTGGCCCAATGATTGGGAGTTTCGGCACAATCGAAAATACAAATCCGAAAAGTAATTTTGGCATAACATTTTTATTTGTTGTTTAAATTGAAAAATTTAAAAAGATTTCTTCTAGTTAAGACCATTGTATTCATTGATATAAAGCATACAGTGACTTTTTACTAAAACCTCTGTCATGTCTAACTGGTGTACCTTGCCTTGGGCCCGGATTGCTAATTTCAGTAATTGTAACGCGCGAGAAGGCCGGGTCCCGGCGCAAGGTTCCAGCCTTCGCGCGCGTTAAAATTACTGAATTAGCGAGCCGGGCCCAAGGTAAATACTCCACTTCCATTGGTTGAAAAGATGGCGAGTGTCCTACCTTCTAATTAATTAATATCAGAAATATAATTGGGTATGATTTAAATAGGCTTTTCTCGTTCATACCACAAAGTGCCTGTGCTATTTCAATCTCCAATAGCCTATATTTTTTTTACATAAAATCAATTTTCAACAAAATATACTGCTGCAGTGCTGGGCTACCAGATTCTGCCAGCCACCAGTTTCCGCCAGCCCCTCAATTTCTCGCTGACGTCTTTGAGTAAGTTATCTGCACATTAGTCGTGACTTCATGACTGTCTTGATATACAGTCATGATGGCTTACAGGGTCCTCCAGATTATCGGACAAAAATGGCAGTGTTTTTACGATATTTTTCTTAAAATAGTAGCTACGTGCATATCATTTTCACAGAACAATCCTCGGTTCTTGCTTTCTCAGTGCATGTAAACTATTAAAATTGGGTCAGATCATCAGTCGTAAGATTGCCCCAAAATTAACATTGACAATCAGTTATCCGGACAAACATATAATAGTCTAACTCTTATAACTTCTATTCTCACATTGAAATCATAAGTTTATCGCCTGTAAACCAGTGTAAACAGCATTGTGTAGTTCTGCAGAAAAATCGGTCGCCCTTCGCTTCTTGGAAAACACCATAGTTGCGGAATTTATAGAACAACTTGGCAATGACGTAATTGGCGCACTCGATTGTGCCCCCCGCGCGACGTTTGTCGTTGTAAACAACTTGTGGACAGATTTGGGGATTGTTTAGAGCAAATTTTACTAAAATGCTTACCTTGGCAATATATTCTTCACACTGGTATGGAAACAGCAAGCAGATGCGCGACTTATATCAGAGCTCCAGATAAGCTGCGTATTTGCTTAAATACCCAATTAAAATTGCCAAAAACCCAATTGAAATCAGAAGTAGCGAGTGTCAAAAAGCAAAAACAAAATTGTGTTACCTTTATCATGCTGCAGAAAACAATAAAGAGACCACACATATAGCTTATTTTTCTTATTTTCCATGAAAAAACATCTTGGTATTTCATTAGAATTGTCTCCTTGTAGACAATTCTAATGAAATGCCAAGACACGTTTTCATTTCGAAGCAAACTATTCAATAATTGCTGTCTGTTGATGTGTAAACGGTAGTGTGATTTTAGTTTACCCAATTCAAATTTTGAAATACCCAATTGCTTCAGAAATGATGGAGTGACAATACTCAATTACTAATTCCTTATCTGGTGCCCTGTATATGTATTCGCTGCAATATCGGATCAAAAGAATGCGCTTAATTAACAGGTAGTTTCATTTGTCCAATAAACTGATTGTTCGGATATTAAACTGGTATGACCCCTGTACTCTTGTAAAGTGGTATTTTCCTGTGGACTTTTCAAAAACAGTGATAAAGTATCAAATTTACATATTTTTAAATTAAATAACTTGTGGTGTATTCCAATATGCATGTAAATATTAGTTGTAAAATATTTTAAGCTTTTATTGTTTATAGAAATAAAACTAATTCAATTTCATTGACAAAATTCATGAATAACTGAGAGAAAAAACCGCATGTTTTTTTGGTAAATTGAAATATAATGCTGGTGTATGTTTGTAAATGTAAACTACTGTCTGTTCCATGTTTTTGTGCTGACAAACTTTTGGCTATTAAACACATTAAATCTAAAAGATATTTAAATGTACCGGTAAGTAGCTTTTCATCAATAACAAAAAAGTCTTCCTCCCCAATTTTTTTTATTTGATGAAGTTCCATCAAATATTGATTTTATTACCAAAACATTATTTTCCTTTGTGAATTTAACATGGGGGCTAAAAATATAACTTTTTTAAATATTTTTTTATTTGTGGACCAATTTTCAAAATCTAACTTTTGTTTTCTTAGTTACATGTAGCATGAGAACAGTGCCATGATTGGCTGGTGAACAATTGTCCCAGTGTCTCTCTTGAATTTAAAAGCACACCAGGTAAATGTAATAAATTTCTGCGTTATATAACAAGTCACCCGTCTCTCTCTCTATGTCTCTCGTCTCAAGCATTTAGCACACGCTAGACGGTGGATCTACGTGAATTAAAGATCAAAGGATTTCGCCGCATCCGTGCATTAAGGAAATGTAAGCCTGCAAAAATCGCACATAGGTGTGGTAAAGGTTTTCCTTTTGGACGAGCACCTATTGTTGTAGACTGTCTCTCACTCGGACAATGAGCAACATCTATGTGCTTAATGTTGATACATGTAGGTGTTCATTTATCTATGTTGGTTATATCAGTTAATGATCGGAAAACAAGAGCTTTTTTTTTCTGTATTTTGCTCGTTATATGTTCTATGTTGTTGGGTTGCATTTATGCTTCGATTAATCAATTATAGTACAGGTATACATACCATTTCATATAGTACCGGTACATAGTCGACTGAAGAATATAATTTTCGTCAATTTGTGATTACACTGATTATGATAATGATACAACGATCATTACAGCCATCAGTGGTGTCAAGCCATCAGGATGTCGCTGTTCCGTAAGCTCATTGGCAACCAGCAGTCGGGCCCGGGCACGCGGGCAGGCACTGGTACACCACCGGGTATGCAGTCAATGGGTGCCCAGCTACAACGCAAGTTTGCCAAGGGAGTCCAATATAACAGTGAGTCAATATCATTTGAGTAACCGCTAGCTGAAATGTAAAGCAACTGAAGTTGTCCATTAGTAAATGCTGTTTAACCCTTAGAAAGCGGGAAATGTAACTTTTCGACTGCCATAGTTTTGTATTTATGCCCCCTATGCGATAGCAAGGGGGACATATTGCGTTTCTCTTGAGGCTCCATCCGTCTGTCCGTGTACATTTACGTCAAAATGTTTTGTGAACGATTGCTTCGATAATTGAACACTTGAATCACCTAAACATTGGAAATGATTCTAAAGTATTGTCAAACCATGTTTTTGATGGAAAAAATGGAAAATGACATATTAACAGTAGGTGACAAATTTTAATTCAGTATTGTCAGGGTTAAATAGCATTCAGACCAATAATAACAATAATACAGAACTTGAGAGGAAATATTTATTTCATTAATGTACAATGTAATTGTATCCCCTGGACGAAAGTTGTGGATTTGTCACCAAACATAGTCCGCGCCTGCGTCCTCGTCCGGCGCAGATTCTTCTTGTCCCGAGTATAACTCGAATACCTTTGGGAATATTTTCATGAAACTTCACACATTCATAGATCATGACCCAAAGGTGTGTCGCATGCAAGAATGACAACTCTTGCATTTCTAATATTTTGTTATCTCCCTTTGTTTTTTCTTTTTCGCTCACAGCGGCACTGATTTCTTGTCCAGAGCATAACTCGAGCACCCTTTGGAATATTTTCATGAAAGTTCACACATGCATAGACCACGACCCAAAGGTGTTGTCTCACTTACTTTCGAGTTATCTCCCTTTCCTTTTTTGTGCACTGATTTCTTGTCCGGAGCATAACTCGAACACCCTTTGCAATATGTTCATGAAATTTCACACATGCATAGACCACGACCCCAAGGTGTGTCACGCACAAGAATGACAATTGCCGCAATAATTTTTGAGTCATCTCTGTCTGTTTTTTTTGGCACACTGATTTCTTGTTTGGAGCATTACTAGAATACCCTTTGGAATATTTTCATGAAAGTTAACACATGCATAGACCACAACTCAAAGGTGTGTCACAAGCAAGAATGACCACTCTTGCCTCACTAATTTTCTTGTTATATCCCTTTGTTGTTTTCACACACTGATTTCTTGTCTTTAGCATAAGTCCAATACCCTTTGGAATATTTTCATGAAACTTAACACATGATTAGACCACAACCCAAAGGCGTGTTGCGTAAAAGAATGACTCTTGTCTCATTATTTTTATACGATCGTTTTAAAAAAAAAAAAACGTTACGTATTATGTTTTACCGCGGGGTGGGCGGCGGACAGAAAAACTGCTTAGTTTGTGTGCACAACTCCTCTGAAACCTTTCAGTCAATCGATCTGAAACTATACACACATCTTCTACACATATTGAAGATGTGCACCTTTGTGAATTTAATGCCGAAAAAATATTTTTTAACAAATATCACATTTTTAACTTGGCCATTTTTTCTACATTTTTGTATACAATTCTATATAGGGTACAACAACTTCTCAACTCCTCTGAAACCGTTCTGTCAGTAGATCTGAAACTATCACACATCTTCTACACATATTGAAGATATGCACCTTGGTGTTTTTATGCCGAAAATATATTTGTTAACAAAAATATCACCTTTTTAACTTGGCCATTTTGTTCTACATTTTTGTATACAATTCTATATAGGGTACAGAGTTTGTGTACACAGCTCCTCTGAAACCGTTCTGTCAATCGATCTGAAACTATACACACATCTTCTACACATATTGAAGATGCGCACCTTTGTGTTTTTATGCCGAAAAAATATTTTTTAACAAATATCACCTTTTTAACTTGGCCATTTTTCTACATTTTTGTATACAATTCTATATAGGGTACAACAACTTCTCAACTCCTCTGAAACCGTTCAGTCAATAGATCTGAAACTATCACACATCTTCTACACATATTGAAGATATGCACCTTGGTGTTTTTATGCCGAAAAAATATTTGGTAACAAAAATATCACCTTTTTAACTTGGCCATTTTGTTCTACATTTGTGTATACAATTCTATATAGGGTACAGAGTTTATGTACACAGCTCCTCTGAAACTGTTCTGTCAATCGATCTGAAACTATACACACATCTTCTATACATATTTAAGATGTGCACCTTGGTGTTTTTATGCCGAAAACATTTTTTTTAACAAAAATATCACTTTTTTTAACTTAGCCATTTTTTCTACATTTTTGTATTAAATTATATATATGGTACAGAGTTTGTGTACACAACTCCTCTGAAACCGTTCAGTCAATCGATATGAAACTATACACACGTCTTCTACACTTCTACACATATTGAAGATGTGCGCTTTGGTTTTTTTATGCCGAAAAAATATCACCTTTTTAACTTAGCCATTTTTGTCGCGCCTACTTTCAGAAGGTGTGACTATCGTCCCGCTTTTTCCGTCATCGTCCGAAATGTCAAAAACTTTGTACAAGCTTCGTCATAATGCTTTAACTTTAATATTACTTTACGGATTGCTTCAATATTTGGACACTTGATACATGTAAGCATTGGGAACACACTCAATTCACATGACCATGACCTTTTTTACCTTCATATTTTTGCTGAAACACTTAGCCATTTCTTTTGCATCAAAAAGTTTGTACAAGCTTCCTCATCCTGCTATAACTTTCATATCACTTGGCGCATTCCTTCAATGTTTGGACACTTGCTACATGTAACCATTAGGAACACAGTCATGCCACCACATGACCTTCACATTTTTTACCTTCACATTGTTGCAGAAAAACTTAGCCATTTTTGACGCACCTGCATTAGCAGAATGCGTAACGCTTTTTCCTTAATCATTGTCTGGCGTCATCGTCCACGTCATTGCTGACAGGCATGGCGGGATATAGGGGGATATAGCGATAGTCCATGTGCAAACTTTTGTACACATGTACATTCATATGTTAGTCACATGCTCCCGTCTAGGTATATTCGTACATGGAGGATCTAACATGGGGTAATTTCAGCCCAATACTTTTTGAGGATGGGGCTATAGTGACTCGAGTGTGGTGAGAACCTCGCACCAGATCATGTTATTCTATTTCCAGGGCTGAATAAATATTTTTCTCAAGTTCTGAATTCCATACAGGTGCCATAAGGGATTTCACCCTGTTGACCCAGCCTAATATGACCTTAGCTGTTGAAAGGCTGTAAAACACCATTAACCAACCCATTACATTCGGAATACATCTTTACGGGTATGAATTTTTTAAATATTTTATTTATATTTTGTCAATGAAAGTATATGTTGTGACCATTCATTTGAACCTTCTCGATGAGATTGTTCAAATGGTGGTCACAACATATACTTGGAAGGACATAGAAAATATTTAGGATTTTCCACAAACAAAATGACCTATCCTCAGCATGAAACGGGTTAATCAATGTGTAACCCCATGATATGCATGTCCATGTCAAAGTAATGCAGAAACGTTAAAGGTACATGCTGTAGCAAATCCATGACCCACCACCCAACCCTTACCCCAAGGTCAAGGTCACAAACTTAGCACATTCATAAACTTAACGTTGGGTAAATGTCTTATAACTTCTGTTTCCTTTCATGGAACACCTTGATATTTCACACATGCATTCAGATGACCCTATATCATGCTGTAGCAAATCCATGACCCACCACCCAGCCCTTACCCCAAGGTCAAGGTCACAAACTTAACGTTGGGGTAAATGTCTTATAACATTGTTTTTTCCTTTCATGGAACGCCTTGATATTTCATACATGCATTTCTCAGATGACCCTCTATCATGCTGTATCAAATCCATGACCCACCACCCAACCCTTACCCCAAGGTCAAGGTCACTAACTTAGCACATTCATAAACTTAACGTTGGTGTAAATTTCTTATAACATCTGTTTCCTTTCATGGAACGCCTTGATATTTCATACGCGCATTCATCTGATGATACTCTATCATGCTATAGCAAATTCATGACCCACCGCCCACCCTTTACCCCAGGGCGTCAAGGTCACAGACTTAGCAGATTCACAAACTTAACTTTGGGGTAAATGTCTTATAACATCTGTTTCCTTTCATGGAACGCCTTGATATTTCATTATACATACATGCATTCCTCAGATGACCCTCTATCAAGCTGTAGCAAATCCACAACCCACCACCCAACCCTTACCCCAAGGCCAAGGTCACAAACGTACATGTTCATGATTCAAACTTAAACGTTGGGTAAATGTTTGTAACTTCAGGGTTTCCAAAAAGTTACAGAGAACTCTTGATAATTTCATTCATGCATTTGTAGCATCTGATGATGCCTCTATGTGCTACAGCAAATCCAAGACCCACCGCCCACGCCCTTACCCCAGGTTCAAGGTCACAACTTTAGAGCAAATTCCACAAACTTAACTTTGGGGTAAAATGTCTTTATAACATCTGTTTCCTTTCATGGAACGCCTTGATATTTTCCATTTATACAATACTGCAATCCCCCCTTCAGATTGACACTCTATCAAGCTGTAAAGCAAATCCACAACCCACCCACCCAACCCTTACCCCAAGGCCAAGGACCCACCCCAAACGTTTAGCCCCATGGGTCAATAAACTTAAACGGTTGGTGTAAATGTTTTGTAACTTCTGTTTCAGTATCAGAGCCCTTTGATAATTTCATTCAATCGCTTCATCTTTGGGGATGAAAATCCTCTATTGTGCTACCACGCAAATCATGACCCACCGCCACCACCCTTACCCCAGGGTCAAGGTTTCCACAGACTTTAGCAAATTCACAAACTTAACTTGGGTAAATGTCCCCTTATAACATTTCTGTTTCCTTTTTCATTGGAACGCCATGAATTGCATTATACATTAACATTGCCCAGTCCCAGATGACCCCCTCTATCAAGCTGTAAGCAAAATCCACAACCCACCCACCCAACCCTTACCCCACCCAAGGCCAAGGTCACAAACGTAGCAATGGTTTCATAAACTAAACGTTGGGGGTAAATTTTGTTGTGTAACTTCTGTTTCTGTACAGAGAACGCTTTGATATTTCATTCATGCATTCATCTGATGATCCTCTATTGTGCTACAGCAAATCCATGACCCCACCCCCCCCCCCCCCACCCCCCCCCCCCCCCCCCCCCCCCCCCCCCCCCCCCCCCCCCCCCCCCCCCCCCCCCCCCCCCCCCCCCCCCCCCCCCCCCCCCCCCCCCCCCCCCCACCCCTTTCCCCAAGGTCGAGGTCACAAACTTAGCACATTCATAAACTTAACGTTGGGGTAAATGTCTTAACATCTGTTTCCTTTCATGGAACGCCTTGATATTTCATACATGCTTTTATCTGATGAAACTCTATCATGCTATAGCGAATCCATGACCCACTGCCCACCACAAATGTCTTATAACATCTGTTTCCTTTCATGGAACACCTTGATATTTCATACATGCATTCCTCAGATGGCCCTCTACCATGCTGTAGCAAATCCACAACCCACCACCCAACCCTTACCCCAAGGTCAAGGTCACAAACTTAGCATGTTTATAAGCTTAACATTGGGGTAAATGTTGTTTAACTTCTGTTTCTTTACAGGGAACACTTTGATATTTCATCCATGACCCACCGCCCACCCCTTACCCCAAGGTCAAGGTCACAAACTTAGCACATTCATAAACATAACGTTGGGGTAAATGTCTTAACATCTGTTTCCTTTCATGGAACGCCTTGATATTTCATACATGCGTTTATCTGATGAAACTCTATCGTGCTATAGCGAATCCATGACCCACTGCCCACCACAAATGTCTTATAACATCTGTTTCCTTTCATGGAACACCTTGATATTTCACACATGCATTCCTCAGATGACCCTCTATCATGCTGTGTCAAATCCACGACCCACCACCCAACCCTTACCCCAAGGTCAAGGTCACAAACTTAGCACATTCATAAACTTAACATTGTGGTAAATGTTTTTAACATCTGTTTCATTTCATGGAACGCCTTGATATTTCACACATACAATTCCTCAGATGACCCTCTATCATGCTGTAGCAAATCCACGACCTACCACCCAACCCTTACCCCGAGGTCAAGGTCACAAACTTTGCATGTTCATAAACATAACGTTGGGGTAAATGTCTTATAACACCTGTTTCCTTTCATGGAACGCCATGATATTTCACACATGCATTCATCTGATGATACTCTAATCATTCTATAGCAAATCCATGACCCACCGCCCGCCCTTACCCCAAGGTCAAGGTCACAAACTTAGCACATTCATAAACTTAACGTTGGAGTAAATGTCTTATAAAATCTGTTTCCTTTCATGGAACGCCTTGATATCTCACACATGCGTTCCTCAGATGACCCTCTATCATGCTGTGTCAAATCCACGACCCACCACCCAACCCTTACCCCAAGGTCAAGGTCACAAACTTAGCACATTCATAAACTTAACATTGTGGTAAATGTTTTTAACATCTGTTTCATTTCATGGAACGCCTTGATATTTCACACATGCAATTCCTCAGATGACCCTCTATCATGCTGTAGCAAATCCACGACCTACCACCCAGCCCTTACCCCGAGGTCAAGGTCAGAAACTTTGCATGTTCATAAACTTAACGTTGGGGTAAATGTCTTATAACACCTGTTTCCTTTCATGGAACGCCATGATATTTCACACATGCATTCATCTGATGATACTCTAATCATTCTATAGCAAATCCATGACCCACCGCCCGCCCCTTACCCCAAGGTCAAGGTCACAAACTTAGCACATTCATAAACTTAACGGTGGGGTAAATGTCTTATAACATGTGTTTCCTTTCATGGAACGCCTTGATATTTCACACATGCGTTCCTCAGATGACCCTCTATCATGCTGTGTCAAATCCACGACCCACCACCCAACCCTTACCCCAAGGTCAAGGTCACAAACTTAGCATGTTCATAAACTTAACATTGGGGTAAATGTTGTTTAACTTCTGTTTCTTTACAGGGAACGCTTTGATATTTCATACATGCATTCATCTTAATATGCTATATCATGC
Organism: Conchocele bisecta; assembly: GCA_029237695.1. Taxonomy (NCBI): domain Eukaryota; kingdom Metazoa; phylum Mollusca; class Bivalvia; order Lucinida; family Thyasiridae; genus Conchocele; species Conchocele bisecta. Next base: position 23,668,852 of record CM055271.1, on the reverse strand, counting down.
TATAGTAAATCCACGACCCACCTTCCACCACTGACCCCAATGTCAACGTCCACCGCACACCCCTTAACCCAAGGTCAAGTTATATAATATTCATGTTTTGTATACATGTACAACTGTGCCAAGTTTGAGTGAAGGCTGCCAACAGGTGAGCTTCGCTGTCTTCTGACAACTCTTGTTCGACCTGGTTTGACCCACACGTACATCGTTGGCATTCTTGTATGTAACAGTTGAATCTGGTTACACCCCTTATGTGAGTATTACGATTATTCGTAATCCTATCACTTAGGGGAAGGGCCCAAGTGACTTTGGTATGAAACTGGCACTTGGTCAGGTTATTGTCGAGCCCGCTTGTGGAAAGTGAGACATAGTGATCACAATGACGTTCGTGTGTCAGTGCGTCTGTCCGTCCGTCCGTCCCTCCCTCCCTCCCTCCGTCCGTCTGTCCGTCCGGGCACACATTAGGGTACTTATGTGGCTAGCCCCACAGGGTTATGGACTTGGTAAAGGATAGGGTTGGTTACAATTAGCCACCTAAAAAATCGTTTTATGTGGCTAAAAATCGTTTTATGTGGCTAATATTTAACATGTGATAAGCCACATAAGTATAGTAATGTAAGAACGTCCGTCCGTCTCTGTCCGTCCGTCCGTCGTCCGTCCGTCCAAGAGTGACCAAGAGTGTAGAAGGGGCCATGGGGCGGAGCCTAACACAAAATAATCCTTTGTCTTATTCCGTGTGGCCCCTTATTCTATTCATTACAAGGGGCCATCTCTTTGATCTAGAACAATTAGCCCGTGAGCCAATAACCGAAACCCTCCCCCCCCCTCCCTGTGGGATTTTTGCAGACATATATTTCCTGAAACTACATTCAATTATGAGTGTTAATCCGTTGTCTGCGCTCTGTAACCCGATGGATGAACATATGGCGCCATTTTCAAGTATGCCACCTTCGATATTTTTAGTATCTTGAAAAATCGCATTTTTTAATAAAAATTGCCTAACTTATATCCTTTTGTTCGAATAAGATGGTATTTTCGTACGCCTTTTAAACGACATTTTGATGACGTTTTTTCATTTTATCAATGAAAATCTAATGTAGTCTAGTAGGGCCAATTGAACATATCCAATGTATATACGTCGACTATTTAGTGTCTACCACAAAATATACAAAGTGAAAAATAACGTATTTTCGACCATTCCTCACCCACTCATTGTACAATGGCAATTTAACAGGTATGTAATATTATGCAATTTAACAACATTATAACCGCTTACTATGGATTGAAAACAACTCAAATATGTAACATTATTGTCCAAACTTACTAAATATACTACGAGTCCGTGTTTTCGTCCGTCTGTACGGACATTTCTCAAATAAAAATTGACGGTACCGATTTTGAAATATATCCGAATATTCAAACATTTCGGAGGGCACTAGATCATTATCGCAACAGTAGTTGATCTACAACATTTATAATCTCGTCATAGTGGCGAGACAATCCTCACAGCATCAGTCAAGATGAAACACAATAGGCAAAAACTGAAACCACATATAACACAATTCAAGAGGCAACATACATCATGGTTTACAGTATTCAACTTGCAATACAAAATATTCTACATGTTGTTCAAGTCAAAACATCGCACCTGTGGCGAGGCAATCCTCACAGCAACAGGCAAGATGAAACACAATAGGCAAAAACGTAATCCACATATAATACAATTCAAGAGGAAACACATGTCATGGTTTACAGTAATCAACTTGCAATGCAAAATATTCTGCATGTTGTTCAAGGCAAAACATCGCACCTGTGGCGAGCAATCCTCACAGCATCAGGCAAGATGAAACACAATAGGCAAAAAGTTAATCCACATATAATACAATTCAAGAGGCAACATACATCATGGTTTACAGTATTCAACTTGCAATACAAAATATTCTACATATTGTTAAAGTCAAAACATCGCACATGTGGCGAGGTAATCCTCACAGCATCAGGCAAGATGAAACACAATAGGCAACAGCTTGATCCACATATAATACAATTCAAGAGGCAACATATATCATGGTTTACAGCATTCAACTTGCCAAAAAAAGAGTATACATGTTGTTAATGTCAAAACATCGCATCTATGGCGAGGCAATCATCACAGCATCAGGCAAGATGAAACACAATATACAAACGTTCCAGCCACATATATATAATACAATTCAAGAGGCAAAATACATCATGGTTTACAATATTCAAATTGCGATCCTCACAACATCAGGCAAGTTATGTGAAGTTCTAATTGTAAGAGTAGGTTAAGATAAATCCAGACTAGTCATACGCGTCATCAGTGTCAAACATGACATCAAGTAGGCTCTCTGCTTCAGGATCTTCTGTTTCATCAGTATCAGGTACGTCATCCCGTTCCTCTATTAACAGATCAACCATTTCACTTGGCAGGTGATCTCCTTCTGTCCACTTGCATTCTAACAAGCCATTGTTAACTTCCCATCCATGTTCATCTGGTGGCGGTATGTCTGCATCACGCCGGTCAGCATTGTTCCAATTGAGCGTTTGATAGTTGGCTCTTGCTACATGCATTTTCAGTGACGATCTGCATGGTTGTTAAAGGCTCAGGTCAGCCCCATTGTACGTCGAAAGAAGATCACCAGACCTGGGGCTACACTTTTGTAGAAATAGCTCCATTCGTAGCTTGTTGATATCTGTAATGTCTGATTTGTTGTACAGCAAGCATACAAAGTGTTCAAGCGTTTGAAATAGCTTTTCATCAACAGACTGAGACATTCCCAAGGCTTCAATAAACTCTGGATGCCGCTGGAGTGTTTTCAAAGGAGTAACTTTACCACGCCGAACGAAAGCACTTGTGCTATCACAGCCTGTAAAAGCATGGAGTGCAGGCAATGCCAAACAGTTCAGTTCCCTATGTCTCCAATGACACCATGTATGTCAACCAGCCGCCTCTTGTGCCCAACTCCGGTATCTAACAGCAGTTGTTTCAGCTTCTGTCCGAATTTCAACATCAAAACAAACACATCCGTGTCTGGGGATCTCACAATAATGGTGCTGTTCTCTGGTGTATGCAGTGCATGGTGCTCACAATGCAGGATTAGCCGTGTATCCGCCTCTTCTTGCGATGAGTGCAACTCCTCTATCTCAACAGTTTGTGTAGTCTTACCATCAGTGCTAGTTAGCTGCATACATTGCTCCCCGCTTACAAACTGAATAGTCTTGCCGATCAGCTTTGGAGCGTACTTATCTTGCATCCATTCAGACATGAGAAGTCTAATTAGTTGTGTTTTGTTTGAATTGTTTGACAAGAACAGTTTCCAATCTCGTGGAACTTTTGTGAGAGGTCCTTTTATAATGCAAGTCTTTGATGTACCCCTGCATAGTCGCTCAGATGCTTTTATTGACAAGTCTTAGTATGTATCTGTCACAAAATCAACACGCTCAACTTTCGGGAGCTAATGATATATGTTATCTACAAGATCCGCCAATGAGTTTGGCAAAGCGGTCTGCATGTGTAACAGTGCATTGCCGTCAAAAATATAGCTCACTTGACCCGTCGGAGGTACATCAACACTATGTGATTGTCCTTCAAGCTGGTGTATGAGTTTAGCTTTAACAGTGGCGAGCGACCATGGCACAGGTCCCAATGGGTAGCTAAGCACCTTTTCCATGTCAATGTTGTGTTTGAGAGCAAGTGAAATTAGCTGCCCAAATATATTTCGTTCAGCTACTAACTACTTTGTCTTTCTCTGCGTACCGGTGAGCTTCACAGCTTTAGCGAGTGATGCAAATGTTTTCAGGCGCAACTGTTTTATTGGTGCATGAAAGCTGACTGACGTTTCAACAAACCGCTCCTGAACAAACCGCGCAAACCTTTGTTTTCCTGTCATTTCTGCAGACAGCAGATCGTCAACGACATCTTTAGGAGCTGGCGCCCCTGAAGATATGCAATAGAGCGATTCATCTGATACTTCAAACGGATCTATAAAATTTCCTATTGCTTTGATAATTTTCTTGACGTCTGTTTCACTTCTGGATATTTCCGAAGTTCGTGTGTCCTTGTGTGAAGACTGTTCATGCGCGTTCATATCAGCCAGTTCAAGCGTAGCATCCATGTAGCTAGCTCGGAAGTGTCTCTTCATACACCATCTGTAGTATGCTGCATAATTGCGGCTGAAACCTATGATACCTCCATGTGACTTAGCATGGCGATTGATGGTTTGCTCTATTGTGATATCCACGCCATTTCTGGATGACGGAACACTGGATCTGTGTTCACGCTGAATCCATTGTTCCTCAACAGATCTTCCATCCCAGGATATAACTGCTCTAAGTTTAACAAACTCAGCAGATACTGTAGTATACCGTGCGTAGTTGGGATGGTCAAAGCTGAAGAACAATGGACACATCTTCTGAAGACATGCTATGTGAAGGTCTAAGTTGTTTTCTTTGGTGGCTCGGAGAAACTGCAACACCGTATGCACCGAATCCATGTATCCCAGCCAATACTGTGCCGTTTTCCCAAGTTTCCCTTCACTAACCCTGTCTCGAAACTCCGAGTATGATGACAATGCTTTCATGCATTTGTCATTTGTCATGAACTCCAATAATCTGTCATTACTGGGCTCTTTCCAATATGGCTCTTTCATCTGGTCCGAACATTTCCCCCTCTGAAGCTTCAAACGCCCGTATCAGTTGACGTTCTAAACCCTCGAGGAAAAGTTTGTGGACCCGCAAAGCGCGGTTGTAATGTTTTCCTGTCATTACCTTGTTGACATATCCACTAGCACATATACCCGATTCGATTATGATTTCTTCGAAACCACTTCCCTTCAGATACTTTCCAAGAACTCCTAGATATGAACATGTCGTGTGGAATATGCCCATACGGACAAACACATAACTGTACCGTTCTGGGTTTTGCCAGATGATGGCATATGCTTTCCGTGCTACGGCCAAATCAAATGTAACTATTGAACTGTGTTGTCCAACTTCTTTTGTTGCAGGCTGTGTAATGTTCAAAACATGCTGAACTGTTTTTATTTAACGGTCTTTATCTGCTAAGGCAACAAACCAACTCAAACAAAATTATAGGTCGCAAGTGAAACATGCATGCAGCCCCCTTGTAATATTACTAACACAGACATGTATCCGGTAACCACATTCTCATTTCGACCTAATTATATTAACTTTATGTAATTTTCACAATTAACAAAATGGAATTGCGCCATATGCTTGTCGTTGTTCACAACGACAAAAATACCCGAAATGGCAATTATATAATACCTGTTTGGCGGCCATTTTGAAAATAATTACCGTTGATAGCACACCAGAAATAGTGCCAATCGATGTGAAAAAGGATCTGCCATGTGAATATGTTGCTACTGACATGATTACATTGTAGGTAGCTCATCGTGTGGTGAAAAAAAATGTTGCAAGCATAAACAATTAAGTATTTTGGCGGCCATTTTGATAATTGTGGCTATTTGAGGATCACATCCAATATAAACTTATTGTAAGTCATTTTATACTCAATTGGTGAAAAAATTATATCGCTTAACTTGGAAGAACGTGATTTAAATGACACATATCGGCCTGAACTAAAACCACCCAGTTTTGTATGGCGGCCATTTTGGAAAATGGCCGCCATTTGTTCATCCATCGGCTTTGTAGGCGCAGACAATGAGGTTTGATAGACAATAGGTTACTGAATCCGAAAATCATACTGACCAAAAATCCCACAAGGGGGGGGAGGGGGGGTTATTGGTGGCTCAAGGTCTAAATGGAAATGGCCCCTTCTTCACTATTGGTTGGCCGTCCGTCCATCTGTCCGAAATCTACGTTAAAGTTTTTAAATACCTTATATCTCTGCAGTCCTAAGTCACATTGACTGAAACTTCATATGCTTATTAGTCATGATCCATATATTCATGCTGTATCCCACTCATGTGGCCGCTGTACCCAAGGTCACGGTCAAATGACTTAGAAGTTTGCGTTCCGAAATCTGCGTTAAAGTTTTTAAATACCTTATATCTCTGCAGTCCTAAGTCACATTGACTTGAAACTTCATATACTTATTAGTCATCATCCATATATTCATTCTGTATCCCAATCATGCGGCCCCTGTGCCCAAGGTCAAGGTCAAATTACTTAGAAATTTGCGTTCCGAAATCTGAGTTAAAGTTTTCACATACCTACTATCTCTGTAATTTGTCAGATTTGCTTCAAACTTTGTATGCTTATTGGGCTTCAAACTTCCAATAAATACACTTTGAGACCATCAAATGCCTCGGCGGGCTCGACATGCGGGCCCCGGCCATCCTCGTTCTAATTTCAGGGCTGAATATAATTTTTTTTTTATGTAAATATTCCGTTCTGATCTTGGGATTGTGCCCCACAATGCAACAGGTAAATACGGCATTGAACCCGTTGGCCCGGCCTTAAATGCCATTAGCTGTTGATAGACTTTAAAGACCGACAAATCAATCCATATAATGATGCTGCCACGTTCTCAACAGCAGTTCTAAGATGCACGTTTATGTCTCCTGTTGCAGTGAAGCTGGTCCTTCGTGGGGACAGAAATGTCGGAAAGACGTGTTTATTCCTTCGGTTGCAGGGAAAAAAGTTCACTGAGGAATACATGCCTACTGATGAGATTCAGGTATGACACTCACTGATGGAAGAACACATCTGACAATCTACTATTCCTTTGCTGGCTCGAATTTGGAAACAGCCTTAGTCAAGTCTGCTGGTCAAATGCTTGACATGTTGATCAAAATGATGTCTGTATTTCTGTCTCAAGTCTGTGTATTTTTATATGCCCTTTTGAAATAAACTGGCACATTATGGTAGAGTGCTAGTTGTTTGCATAATACATAGCTTAAAGTGTTTTTTTTATCAATACACCCTGGGACCATTAATGCACCCTGGAACCCATCAATACACCCTGGAACCATCAATACACCCTGGGACCATCAATACACCCTGGAACCATCAATGCACCCTGGAACCATCAATACACACTGGGACCATTAATACACCCTGGACCCATCAATATAGCCTGGAACCATCAATACAGCCTGGAACCATCAATACAACCATCAATACACCCTGGGACCATTAATACACCCTGGGACCATCAATACACCCTGGGACCATCAATACACACTGGAACCATCAATAAACCCTGGGACATCCATAAACCCTTGGACCATCAATACACCCTGGGACCATTAATACACCCTGGAACCATCAATACACCCTGGGACCATTAATACACCCTGGACCCATCAATACAGCCTGGAACCATCAATACAACCATCAATACACCCTGGGACCATTAATACACCTTGGAACCATCAATACACCCTGGAACCATCAATACACCCTGGGACCATCAATACACCCTGGGACCATCAATACAGCCTGGAACCATCAATACACCCTGGGACCATCAATACAGCCTGGACCCATCAATACACCCTGGAACCATCAATACACCCTGGACCCATCAATACACCCTGGAACCATCAATAAACCCTGGGACCATCAATACACCCTGGGACCATCAATACAGCCTGGAACCATCAATACACCCTGGGACCATCAATACACCCTGGACCCATCAATACACCCTGGAACCATCAATAAACCCTGGGACCATCAATACACCCTGGGACCATCAATACAGCCTGGAACCATCAATACACCCTGGGACCATCAATACACCCTGGACCCATCAATACACCCTGGAACCATCAATAAACCCTGGGACCATCAATACACCCTGGGACCATCAATACAGCCTGGAACCATCAATAAACCCTGGGACCATCAATACACCCTGGACCCATCAATACACCCTGGAACCATCAATAAACCCTGGGACCATCAATAAACCCTGGGACCATCAATACAGACTGGAACCATCAATAAACCCTGGGACCATCAATACACCCTGGACCCATCAATAAACCCTGGGACCATCAATAAACCCTGGGACCATCAATACAGACTGGAACCATCAATAAACCCTGGGACCATCAATAAACCCTGGGACCATCAATACAGACTGGAACCATCAATAAACCCTGGGACCATCAATAAACCCTGGGACCATCAATACACCCTGGGACCATCAATACACCCTGGGACTCTGGGATCATCAATGCACCCTGGGATCATCAATACACCCTGGGACCATCAATACACCCTGGGACTCTGGGATCATCAATGCACCCTGGGATCATCAATACACCCATCAATACACACAGCAATACACCATGGGACTATCAATGCACCCTGGAATCATCGATACACCCTGGGATCATCAATACACCCTGGAACCATCAATATAGCCTGTAACCATCAATATAGCCTGGATCCATCAATACGCCCTGGGACCATTAATACACCCTGGAACCATCAATATAGCCTGGAACCATCAATATAGCCTGCGACCATCAATACAGCCTGGAACCATCAATACACCCATCAATACACCCTGGGACCATCAATACACCCTGGAACCATCAATACACCCTGAAACCATCAATACACCATGGGACCATCAATACAGCCTGGAACCATCAATACACCATGGGACCATCAATACACCCTGGGACCATCAATACACCCTGGGACCATCAATACACCATGGGACCATCAATACACCCTGGGACCATCAATACACCATGGGACCATCAATACACCCTGGGACCATCAATACACCATGGGACCATCAATACACCCTGAAACCATCAATACACCCTGGGACCATCAAGACACCATGGGACCATCAATACACCATGGGACCATCAATACACCCTGGGACCATCAATGCACCATGGGACCATCAATACACCATGGGACCATCAATACAGCCTGGAACCATCAATACACCATGGGACCATCAATACACCCTGAACCAACAATACACCCTGGGACCACAATACACCATGGGACCATCAATACACCATGATCCATCAATACACATGGGACCAACAATACTGACCATCAATACACCTGGGACACCCTGGGACCATCAATACACCATGGGACCATCAATACACCATGGGACCATCAATACACCATGGGACCATCAATACACCATGAAACCATCAATACACCCTGGGACCATCAATACACCATGGGACCATCAATACACCCTGAAACCATCAATACACCCTGGGACCATCAATACACCATGGGACCATCAATACACCCTGGGACCATCAATACACCATGGGACCATCAATACACCATGGGACCATCAATACACCATGGGACCATCAATACACCATGGGACCATCAATACAGGGCCTGGAACCATCATACACCATGGGACCTCATCACCATGGGACCATAATACACCTGGGACCATCAATACACCATCAATAACCATGGACCATCAATACACCCAGGGACCATCAATACACCATGGACCATAATACACCCTGGGACTCAATACACCATGGGAACCATCAATACACCCTGGGACCATCAATACTGGGATCAATACACCATGGGACCATCAATACACCCTGGGACCATCAATACACCATGGGACCATCAATACACCATGGGACCATCAATACAGCCTGGAACCATCAATATTGCATGCGACCATCAATACAGCCTGGAACCATCAATATTGCATGCGACCATCAATACAGCCTGGAACCATCAATATTGCATGCGACCATCAATACAGCCTGAGACCATCAATATAGCCTGGGACCTTCAATGCTCCCTACACCCTGGGACCATCAATACACCCTACACCCTGGGACTATCAATACAGCCTGGAACCATTAATATAGTTTGGGACCATCATACAGCCTCCATTGATGTACCCTGGGACCATCAATACAGTCTGGGACCATCAATACACCCTGGGACCATCAATATAGCCTGGGACCATCAATACTGCCTACACCCTGGGACCATCAATACACCCTACACCCTGGGACCGTCAATACAGCCTGGGACCATCAATACACCATGGGACCATCAATACACCCTGGGACCATCAATACACCCTGGGACAGTCAATACAGCTGGGACCATCAATACACCATGGGACCATCAATACAGCCTTGAACCATTAATATAGTTTGGGACCATCATACAGCCTCCATTGATGCACCCTGGGACCATCAATACAGCCTGGGACCATCAATACACCCTGGGACCATCAATACACCCTGGGACCGTCAATACAGCCTGGGACCATCAATACAGCCTTGGACCATCAATACACTATGGGACCATCAATTCACCCTGGGACCATCCACCATGGGACCATCAATACAGCCTGGGACCATCAATACACCATGGGACCATCAATACACACTGGAACCATCAATATAGTCTGGGACCATCAATACAGCCTGGGACCATCAATACACACTGGAACCATCAATATAGCATGCGACCATCAATACACCATGGGACCATCAATACACCATGGGACCACCAATACAACCTGGGACCATCAATACACCATGGGACCACCAATACAGCCTGGGACCACCAATACACACTGGAACCATCAATACAACCTGGGACCATCAATACACACTGGAACCATCAATATAGCCTGGGACCATCAATACACCATGGGACCACCAATACAGCCTGGGACCATCAATACACACTGGGACCATCAATACAACCTGGGACCATCAATACACACTGGAACCAACAATATAGCCTGGGACCATCAATACACCATGGGACCACCAATACAGCCTGGGACCATCAATACACACTGGGACCATCAATACAACCTGGGACCATCAATACACACTGGAACCATCAATATAGCCTGGGACCATCAATACACCATGGGAACATCAATACACACTGGGACCATCAATACACCATGGGACCATCAATACACCATGGGAACATCAATACCCACGTGTCTACGTCCAAGGTCAAGGTCGTTTAGGTCGAATTTCGATTCGGCTCTATATCTCCTAAACCGAGGAATGGATTTTCCAATAATTTGCCACGAGCTGAGGTGTCATGTTCAATACCTACATGTCTGCGTCCAAGGTCAAATTTGTTTTTAGCACGCCTTTCGAATAAAGGAGTGCTTAAGGTACAAAATCACATGGCGTGTCTCATATAACAAATAAGAACTTGCACACTCATAAATCTATCTAAGCTGGTCTTGTTTTTACTAACATTTAGTTTTTTAAAGCTGATCTACTGGACACCTACATGTACATGGTGTGTATTTGTGAGCAGGTGGCCAGTATCCAGTGGAATTACAAGGCCACAGATGATATTGTGAAGGTCGAGGTATGGGATGTCGTTGACAAAGGCAGAAAGCGGCGGAAGAAAGAGGGCCTGAAATTGAGCACGAGGGCAGAGGTACAGTAGAAACACAGGTTCTTACAGCATAATGGCGATGATACACTTCCCTCATTGTGTTTAGAAACCAGCAGAAAGTCAGAGAATTAAATATAAAACAAACGTCACTAAAGGCCTATTATTAGAGGAAGTTCATGGGCAGTTGTGTTGTTTGTCAATACCAAATACAGCCTATTCTCATTATCTCGATATCGCTTACCTCGATATACATGTACCTGCTTATCTCGATATACGCCCAAGGTCCCGGCCGAATTCCCTCTATAGATCATGTATTTTATTCCTGATAAATCGATGTCAGAAACGTCGATATTTCGGTTTAGTCAAAGTAGAAATCGAGTCCCGATAGTGCATTTCCTTCACATTCGTATTCTGATAAGTCGATGTGAAAATTATGACCCCGGCACCACCAAGTCTGAATCAGCAAGATTATCTCGGGTAAGTTTTCACACATCTATAAAAGTCAAAAACGCTGCCGTTCAAATAGTCGCACCTGTACTAACGGCCACCTGTATTAAGCGTCTCCCTCCGATAAGCGGCCATTTTATTTCCCCCCAATGAAAATTACTCTAAAATGCACCTGTATTAAGCATGAACCTGTCTAACGCGGCCAACGGCCAGGCAAAATCGTCCATTTTGACTCGAAATCCTCGTTTTAGCGACCATTCTCGGTAAAATATCAGAAATTCTAAAAAAAAGGCTGGAACCAAATTCGTTCAGGTAATCCCCATTTCCCACCCAGTGACTTAAATCTCGCTAATTGCAGGCCTGCCAAACTGTTTACAATACCATTTCAATTTGTTTTATGACAAATACACCCGATTGTTAGACCAAATTTTCATCACATCATTACGCGATTCACTAAAATCATGCCTACCCGCTGTGACAATACAAGTCACGGGTCGATAGTTTCAATAATCTCCTAGCCAAACATTGCTTCTGGCTACTATAATTGTCAGTTCAAAACACGTGTTATTCTTGTGGCCAAGTTATTTATACAGCCAATCGCTGGTAAGTATATAAAGGCAGCCCTTAGTGGCATGATTGACAGGTTACTGTGGCGAAAGACGTCGGCAATATATCTATCAGCGATTGATCATGAACCCGGTATAGTTAACTCCCTCCGAATACTGTCAACCAGACAAACAAACACATGCAAACACGCGTTTTAACGGGCGCCAGATGCGAGTTGTTTCTGGCTAGTAAAAATAATATGCTCTGCTGGGTCGCCCGGTGGCGAATGAATTTCGTAGTTGTCTACACACATTTTTGTCAGCTTATGACGCTTTGTGGGATACCATTTCCGAAATAAAAATAGCATCCAATAGTTAGCTACAATTGTGGGTATACCCACTCGAGGCGCCACCTGATGAACCGAGTCGTGACAAACACAGCGGAAGCCCATGATTGCAACTTTCTTTTTCGCCGAAAAGTGTGAAAGAATTAAATACGAAATCAATATACAATGTATTCTAATGAAATCCTTTGATGCCGAAAACAAATATTGTTTATTACATTACTAACTGTTTATTTCAACCAAATATGGTTAACTGTATTGTCAGAAAACATGAAAAAGTCTGTAAGTATCACGGACAATTTCGGCGATTTCGTACCTACGTAGTTTCGTCCTTTTGCAACTTTTTCCAATCGATGTTACCGTAACCTGATTTTTATGATATTTCAGTTTGGTATTAACTAAATATACAGAATTTATGCGCATCCAAGTTCATAAATGATATTTTAAGTGAATTTAAACGGATTAATTTGCTATTCGTCTAAAGTATTTACATAAATGCTGTTTCATTACATGTACACAGTTAAAAGAGGTACCGGGTACATATGTACATATGAACTTAAGACAAGTTTGACTGTACATTAATTGTACATATAAATCTATATGGAACAAGTTATACGTCGGTCCAAGATGAACCTCCATTAAGCACCCACCTGTGTTAAGCAAGCAATTCTAATGCACCTAGTGTGCTCCCCGCTTTCTGCAACGTCGTAGCATATCACGAATAGTGATATTTTTCATTACGTCAGCAGGTTGTCGTCATAACCGCCTCACACCAAATGAATTTGAAGAAATGTAACTCCGCCGAAGAATATTCCCATTTCAAATAGAGATTAACGGGACATTTTCTAAGACATTTATACATTTATTCAACTGTAATGTTATTTTAACAATTGTATTGCTTTTATATGTGTAGTTGCAACAGTTATTTCTTTTATTCATTTAAAGAAAGAAATGCCAACATTTCTGCATTGGGTTCGTGTGATTTTTACAAAGGAAATGTCAACAACTTGTGTCGTCAACAGGCCTAGGATTTCCCTGGATTTACGCCTAATTCAGGTGATTACTCATCTGCAATACAGTTTGTGTATAGTCATGTATGTGCACATTGCAATTCGTAAAGTTATAGGCTGGTACTGGCATATTGAGTTTGCATTTGAGCACTTTGCTAAATTCTTCTGTATTTTGGGCGGGTGGGGTAATATTTTTGGGAATTTGTTGAAAGGCCACCACACTGAAGTCACATTTGTCAGTCGTTGGTAGATTCTCTTTTCCGCTTTGGGTTGTACAGGTCAATATGGCAGAATGGATAACCGAAAATGTACCGAAATTAATTTGGAAATAATTGCATTCCCCGCCGCTGGCCATTGTTTACAAAAACGCGTAGGGTTACATAAATCTGTCAAGTTGTAAAACACAGACTGGTAAAACGGAGGTTTTATAGGCTGTGATTTTTCATATTTTATAGGCTGTGACTACAATTGACCAATCAGATGAGTGCTTTCTATTTTTGATGCATTAGAATGCATATTCTATATCCTTCGACAGAACTTATCGATATTTCACACATGCATTCTTTTGATTGTCCTCTATCATGCTGCGACAAATCAATAACCCTATCATTCCCTTTATGCCCAATGTCAAGGTCACAAACCCATTTACGAAGCTTAACATTCTGATGAGTTTCTTTTAACTTCTGTAGAGATGAGCTGTGGCCTAGATTAGATCTACTGTCTGTTCCACGTTTTGCTGCCGACAAACTTTTGGCCATTAAAGGTACATGCCCACTCAGTAGGCACAAAATGTTCTTTATATCAGAGACATCATCTGATACATTTTCTTGCAAACTAAACATTCATTCGCCATTACCCCACGTATTGATTGGCATTATTATACATTTTATATCCTACGTAAATGTTCACACTGATATCAGGGGCGATAGCCGCGTTTTCTTAAAATGTTAACTGATATTGCTATTTAATATCTGTATTTATTTTTAGCTCACCTGAGCTCAGGTGAGCTATTGTTACCGCAATGTGTCCGTCCGTCCGTCGTCTGTCCGTCCGTGAACATTTTCAAACGTCTTCTCCTCATTAACCATTGGGCCTATAGTCACAAAACTTCATGGTCATGGTCCTTAGGTAGGGGGATTACAAAATTGGTAAAATGACGTCATTACGTAATCCAAGATGGCCACCGTCTAAAAATAGCACAAATTCTTCAAAAATCTTCTTCTCAAGAACCTCCAACCGGATTTCGACAAAACTTGGTAGGAATGATCGATGTCAATGCTCTTTCAAAGTTGTTTAAATGGTGATCCCGGGGTCAAAAATGGGCGTGGCCTGTGGGGTCAAATTTTAATTTTGACCGAATATGGTCATGTCATATATCAAATCGAAGGTATCAAAGAGGCGATCGCTCTGGTACATATTTTGTCGAAATTGGATGGTCAGGTCATCCAAGATGGCCGCCGAAAGGTCAATAGGTCGTTCTTTTATTAGAGATTTCAAAATTCTTCTTCACACAAACCGCTTGGCCCATGGTGGCCAAACTTCACAGGTATGGTCCATGGGTGAAGCCTTTTCAGATTTGTTAAAACGGAGGTCGTCGCTAATCCAAGATGGCCGCCGTCTATAAATAGCACAAATTCTTAACAAATCTTCTTCTCATGAACCACCAGCCGGATTTCGACGAAACTTGGTAGGAATGATCGATGTAGAATGCTCTTTCAAAGGTGTTAAAATGGTGACCCCGGGGTTCAAAATGGGCGTAGCCCATGAGGTCAAATTGGGGTCAAATTTTATTTTTGACTGAATATGGTCATGTCTATATCAAATCGAAGAGGCGAAGACGATCGCTCTGGTACATTTTTTGTAGAAATTGGATGCTCATGTCATCCAAGATGGCCACCGAAAGGTCAAAAGGTCGTTATTTTAGAGATTCAAAATTCTTCTTCACACGAACTACTTGGCCCATGGTGGCCAAACTTCACAGTTATGGTCCATGGCTGAAGCCTTTTCAGATTTGTTAAAACGGAGGTCGTCGCTAATCCGAGATGGCCGCCGTCTAAAAATAGCACAAATTCTTAAAAAAAATTCTTCTCATGAACCGCCAGCCGGATGCTCTTTCAAAGGTGTTAAAATGGTGACCCTGGGGTCAAAAATGGGCGTGGCCCGTGTGGTCAAATTTTATTTTTGACCGAATATGCTCGTGTCATATATCAAATTGAAGGTATCGATGAGGCGATTGCTCTGGTGCAATATTTGTCGGAATCGGATGATTATGTCATCCATGATGGCCGCCCAATGGTCCATTTATTCGAGATTTTGAACGTCTTTTTCTCAGGAACCACATGGCCAATGCTGGCCAAACTTCATAGTAAGTTAAGATCCTTGGGTGAAGCATTTTCAGATTTAGTAAAATGAGAATCATCGCTTAATCCAAGATGACCGCCATCTAAAAATAGCACAATTTTTTTAAAACACATATGATCTCAATGTCACATTCTCCTCTGGTGTTCATGGCGTCAGGTGAGCGAATTAGGGCTATCATGGCCCTCGTGTTTGATGTGCAATGATCATACTTTATAATCTGTTGAAAATATTATTTAATTAGTATAAATAATTAAAAAATATCATGCCTCATTTGCATATGAAAATAATCTGATGCAACCGCGCATCACTATCAGTAAAATAAATGTTTCTAAATTATTATATCCAAGGTGTGTGATCACGTGGTTTCCGAACCCGATTTTCCGACGTGACATAATCTGTGACGTAATTTTTACAGTAGATTTTCATTAAAATCTTCCTAACAAACGGACGGATTTTGATGATATGTAGCGCACCAAAAATGATGGCATATGTGTTTTATGGGTGCTCTGAAAGTTCTTTACAATAACTTATAACCTACATTTCCTCTTGAATTACTTGGTTAATTCCCCTTGGTTAAGGTTTTTAGTCAACCTTGGTTAAGGTTTTTAGTCAAGCTTGTATATGCAATACTACTGGTCCTACACCCACCATACTTGGACAACTTCATCTCCTAGTGATGCACATCAATAACCCCTCATCTATATTTGACCTTGACCTACATTTCCTCTTGAATTACTTACTTAATTCCCCTTGGTTAAGGTTTTTAGTCAACCTTGGTTTACGTTTTTTTTTTTATTTTTTTTCAAGCTTGTACATTGAATACTATTGTGCATCCAGACACCATACTTCGACAACCTTTTCTCATAGGTATGTACATCAATAACCCCTGATCTATATTTGATCTTGACCTACATTTCCTCTTCAATTACTTACTTAATTCCTTTTGGTTAAGGTTTTTAGTCAACCTTCTATATGGAATACTACCGGCCCTACACCCACCATACTTGGACAACTTCATCTCCTAGTGATGTACATCAACATACAGACACCATACTTGGACAACCTTTTCTCATAGTGATGTACATCAATAACACCTGATCTATATTTGACCTTGACCTACATTTCCTCTTGAATTACTTACTTAATTCTCTTTGGTTAAGGTTTTTAGTCAAGCTTGTAGATGGAATACTCATGGCCCTACACCAACCATACTTAGACAACTTCATCTCCTAGTGATGTACATCAACAACCCCTGACCTATATTTGACCTTGACCTACATTTAACCTTAAATTACTTACTTAATATTATTACTTGGTTAAGGTTTTTACTCAACCTTGGTTAAGGTTTTTAGTCAAGCTTGTAGATGGAATACTATTGTGCATACAGACACCATACTTGGATAACTTTTTCTCATAGGGATGTACATCAATAACCCCTGACCTTTATTTTACCTTCACCTACATTTAACCTTGAATTACTTGCTTAATGTTTATAGTCAAGCTTGTATATGGAATACTTCTGGGCCTACATCAACCATACTTGGACAACTTCATCTCCTAGTGATGTACATCAATAATCCCTGACCTATATCTGACATTGACCTACATTTAACCTTGAATTACTTACTTAATTTCCCTTGGTTAATGTTTTTAGTCAACCTTGGTTAAGGTTTTTATGCAGGCCGCAGCCACCTTCTTTGTCAAGCTATGTGTACATCGACAACCCTCGTAGTCGAGCTATGCTGTTCTCCTACAGCTCTTGTTATTTACATTTACGGTAACCGATTCTTCATAAAAATGACAAAATTATGAGATTATAGCCTCCTATACAATAAAGGGCAACGTGTACCGCATTTGCTGCGGTATATTTCATAAAAATATGTCATGCCATTAGCAAGATATTAAAGAAAATCTACTGTAAACACATCTAAAAACATGACGTCATGCCGTTCGGAAACCATGTGATCCCCCACCTTGATATCTGTATAGCGGGCACTTGTAATTTTTAGAACTGGTGGAATAGTGACACAATTATACTTATTTCATTCCTATACAGAACAGTCTGTGCCTACTGAGTGGGCATGTACCTTTAAGCACGTTAAAATCTAAAAAAATTAAAAGTATGTATTTTTTCATCTATAACAAAAATGTCGCGCTCCCAATTTTATTTTTTTTTATGAAATTCCATGAATTTTCCTATGGGAATTTAACATGGGGACTAAAAATAGATTTTTAATTTTTTTTTTATTTGTGGACCGATTTTCAAAATCTAACTTAGTTAAATTATTTCCAAGCTATCTAATCAGGTTTCCACCTCCCTCGCGTCCTCCACCTCCTTTTCCCCCAATGGCCCCATGTTAAATTCCCATAGGAAAATCCTTCTTTCGCAATAAAATTAATATTTGATGGAATTTTATGAAATAAAAAAATTTGATGAGGGTGACTTTTCTGTTACTGATGAAAAAGTACTTACTTACATTTAAATATTTTTTTTAATTTAATGTGTTGAAAAGCCAAAACGTGGAACAGACAGTAGTAATCTTGTAATATTGTATAAACTTCTGTTCCTAGAACATACATATTGATATTTCAAACATGCATTTCTCTGATGATCCTCTATCATGCTGTGACAAATCCATGACCCTCTGATCCCCAGTAATCCCAAGTAATCCCCAGTAATCCCAAGGTCAAGGTCAAGGTTAAGGACTTGGTTTGTTAACAACTATTAACATGTTGTAAATTTCTAAAAACTTAGTTTAGAACTCATTGATATTTCACACATACATTATTACTCTGATGATCTATCACCAACTTGGCACATTCACTAAACTTAACATTGAGGGAAATTTCTTTTCTGTTTCCTTTCATGGAATGTCTTTATATTTCACACATGCATTTATCTGATAGTCCTCTATGATACTCTGACAAATCCGTGACCCGCCGGTCCCTGCTAATCCCAAGGTCAAGGTCACAGACTGTGTTCTTCACAATGCATTTCCATTCCATTGATGTCCTATTCCCCCCCAAAATCCCTGAGGTCCTCTACCGTGCTGTGACATGATGTCCCATATCACACTAATTTCAAGGTCAATGTCACATACTTAGTGTGTTCACAAAATTTAACATTGGGTAATTTTTTTTATAAATTCTGCTGCCTTTTAGGAACATCTTGATATTTTATTTTACTCATACATTCCTCTGATGATTTTCTATCATGCTGTGACCTTCATCCCCACTGACCCTAAGGTCAAGGTCACAGGCTTAGTGTGCACACAACTGAATTTCAGTTTCCATTCATGTAATATCATAATAGTTAATACATGCAGTCACATGGTGAATCCGTATCATATTGTGACAACTCTTTTAATGGTAATTTATTGATGCGGTTCATCCATGGATCGCAATATCCCTGGTTTTTGACTTTTTGTGTGTGAGGGTTAAATCTGGTTATACCCATTAATACTAATCCTGTTACTCGTGCCAGGGCTAAGTGACTGGTGTGGTGAGGACCTGGAACCAGATCAGGACATTGTATTTTACGGGCTGAATATTTATTTTTTTGTAGATATTCGACCATGTTAACCCGTCCGAAAATAACCGTAGTTGTTAACAAGGCATTGAACATCAATAAATAATTAAATTTTCCTGCAGTGGTAGCATCGGTGACGACAGCTTCAACATTTTAACAATTATTTTATTATCCCCTCACCGGGGATATAGGGATATAGAGGGGAGATAGCCTTAGTCCATGCACGTTAGTAACACATTTAATTTTTCAATAACTTATATGAACCGCTTCACTGATTTTGATAATATTTACTATATGACAGAGCAAACAACTGGCTTCAAACTACACTTTTACGTCGTCCTAGCCCGTAAAGAAACATTTTTCATCGAAAAAACATTGTTTCCAATTGAACATTTGATCAAACCTACATTTGTACTCGTCCAATGGGTCACGACAGACAATTGAATCGCACCGACATTTCTATAATTTCTCGGGAAGCCATGTTGTCTAATCTTGATCGGTTTTCCCAATGACATCATTGCTAAGCTTATGATTGGCTGATACTCGTGGAGTGTCATGTTACATTGACTGGTTACCAGCCGGACACCTGCTTACCTTATCAGCGAAGCAATGAAACGGTACCAGTTGACGCGTCATCAGGAAAGCTAAAGAAATAAATGTTACCAAAGTTTTACGACTAGAAAAAAAATCAGAATTGTGTTGAACAAAATAATCCATAGCTCAAAAATGCATTGGGGAATATATCGTTGCGGAGGGCTAATATTTGCCCAACTTCTGCAATAGGCGACAATATTATAAATCAGTTGACTGTTTCGTGCGAGTCCGTTGTCTTGAGGCCGTCCGAATACGGCCCATTAAAATGTAGGGACCATGGTAATGTGTTATAAGATGGAGTAAAAAAATGTTACCTTATTTTTTTCTCACTTTATAATATTGGTGCTTTTATGTATATTTAATGTATGTATATACCTTGGTCCTTTACTTCAACCTGTGTTTAGTGATGGTGCTTTGTATTGCATATGACCCACGTCAGACCACCTAAAGTCAAGGCCACTGAGGACTTGTGTTCACCTTGTTTGTAAGGCAAATGTGTTAAAGTGTTTTTGTTTATTCAATAACTTATGAACCACTTCACCGATTTTGATAATATTTGGCCACAATGTGTCTCTTGGGATGGTGCTTTGTTTTGCATACGACCCACATCGGACCACCCAAGGTCAAGGTCACTGAGGACTTACGTTTTTTTTTATGCCCCACTACGATTGTGGAGGGGGCATTTAGTGTTAACCCTGTCCATCCATCCCGTCCCTCCTTCCGTCCGTCCATCACCAACCTTGCAAATCGTAAATTTGTTCAACCGTACTAGCTACAGACCTGAAACATGGTATGTAGCTTCCTTATGATGAGTAGATTCGCAAAGTTTACTTTGATTTTTGATTCGACCCCCGGGTCATAGATTATCTCCCCCTTTTTTACTTAGAATTTTCCAATTTTAGCTTGTAACTCATAAAACTGTTAAACCCTAATAGCTACACACCTGTAACTTGGTGTGTAGCTTTCTTATGATGAGTAGATGTGCAAATATTTTTTTATTTAACCCCCGGGTCATGGATTATCTCCCCCTTTTCAACTTAGAATTTCCCAATTTTGCCTTGTAACTGGTAAAACTTTCAAACCGTACTAGTTACAAGCCTGAAACTTGGTATGTAGCCTCCTTATGATGGGTAGATGCGCAAAGGTTATTTCGATTTTTGATTCAACCCCCGGGTAATGGATTATCTCCCCCTTTTCGACTTTAGAATTTGGCAATTTTGGCTTGCAATTTGTAAAACTTCTTAATCATAATAGCTGGAGGCTTGATGCTGGTATGTAGCTTCTTTGAGGTGTGTAAGATATTTCTATTTTTGCTTTGACACGGAGCTATGGAATATCTCCTGTTTTTTGTCTCGCCCGCGAAAGCGAAAAGCGAGTCTAAGGTTTTGCTTTTCCGGAGTCGTCGTCGTCATCATTCAATGTTAAGTTTTTGTGTTACGGTCATTACTTCAACACCTTATCAGCTACAGTCATGCCAGTTCTTGTCTCATCTAAATTATTTTTGGGCCCAGGTCCACCAGCCTTCATCCATGCCTTGCTGCAATTGATGGCTCACCACCTCATGTATTTCTTGTCTGAATGCTGAAGGTCAAGGTCACTGAGGACCTAAATGTTCAAATTTCACATTTTACGTTTGTGTGTAGAACTTTTTTTGTCACCAAAGTTTTAACAATTTGTCCAATTTTGATGATATTTGGGTATAATGTGTGTCTACACATGCTGCTTTGTTCCGCATACATCCCACATCCCAAGGGCACTGGGACTTATGTTCCAGTTTCATGTTATCATTTGCGTTTAGGTCTATGTTTAGATTTCAATAGAATGTCAACTCTTTGTTGCCCATACATCTCGCATCCCAATGTTCAAAGTCAAGGTCACTTATGTTCAAGTTTCATGTTTACCATTAACATTTAGATCTTTTGTTTTGTCAATAACATTTTAAAACTCTTTGACAGATTTTGATAATATTGGGTATGCATGCTGCTTATGTTGCGCATATCCTCTTGTCACAATGTCAAATCCATTGGGGATTTACTTTCAAGCTTCTTGGTTTGCATTTGCATTTAGGTACAGTCAAACTTGCACAAGCGAGCACGTGCATTAAGCGACTTTTGTCTTATGCGACCACTTTCAATTCCCCCCCGACTATTTGGCCTTTATAATGACAGTGTATTAACGACTTTTCATTAACGCGACCAGCGGTCAAATATTTTGTAACTGACAGCAAAGTTTGTTTGTATTAAACGACCATTAATTGACAGGATGTCACTTTCTCAAGGTGAAATTAGCCTCAAGCGTGTGACAAACAAAGGAAGGGCTGTAATTAATGTTGTG